>JAIPRM010007266.1:0-17416 GCA_025469315.1 Stegophylla sp. TES_Ste_2020 | reverse complement strand
TATACACAAATTATCATTGATGTTACTCTATTATTGTGCACCTAATTGATTTTTTTTTTTTTTGGTGGAAGAAATGGGTCGCCTAGTCAACAAAAAATAAATGTATGGGTCGTCATTGTAAAAAGGTTGGGAAACACTGCATTAGACTCTCGACAAAAGTCCTGAAAAGTTCCTACACGTGATTAAGGAAATAAAAATGTACCTAAATGATTATAATATACATATTTGTACGTCTAACTATAATTTAAGTATTTTTTTTTTTTTTTATTTAAAAATATCTCATAATTACAAATAAAAAAAAAAAATCAAATTTTAATCATTCTAACTACACGTACGTTGTCAGTTCTACGTCTGATCACAGTGTGTCACGTTTGTATATACTTTCACCTTTTAAAACATCAGTTATAAATTTTGTTTATGTTTAATATTCGATATAAGTATCTACACCGTTAAGGAATAAGAAACACTAACGATTAAACGTGTAATAGCAACTAAAATAATATTTCAATTTTATTACGATGTAAGGACCTCTATAATTTCATGTAGAACTCACGCAAATCCTTTTTTGTTCCATGTACGATTTTTTATGCCTCGTGGAGGTTAAGTTTTGATTTTTAGGATAGTCTTTGAGATAATACTATTGTTTTTAAATAAATTTTCGTTATATTTTTGATGAAGTACAGTTGTAGCAATGCTGGATCTATGAGGGAGAGGGGCGAACGGTTCTTGCCCCTGGACGCCTCCTCAATTTCTAAGGATTTTATCACAGAATTTGTGGATTTAAGAAGAGAGAGTTTTACAGGGTGCTAAAATTGTATTTACTCCAGGTGACAAATACTTTAGATCCGATACTGTACAGTAGTGTTAACTTTCGATATTTATATCCACTCTGCAGTCAAGTCTATGGGAGTAATTATAAAAAATAAAATATCTTTTTTCCTAATTATTTTGTAAATGTCCCCCGGTCTATGCTCAGACTTGTACATAAAGCACCTTGAGTGTACAAAAGTGTGTTCTTCGCACGTCGGGTGGGATTCTCTTGACGGGTGTATTTGAATTTTAAAGAAACGATAAATCATTTCTTCTCAATAAAACGATTCTGAACGAAGAAAGTTAATAATGAGAAAAAAAAATGTTAGAAAAATGTGCAAAATTTTTTTTCACATCTTCAAAATTTCCATATAGTACGGATCAAAAAATGATGGTTTCCGAGTCGTTTTTGTCAAATTTTGGGTAGTTTTTTCCAAAAATAAAAAAATTGAAGAATTGAGAAATTCAAAAAATGACCTCTCTAAAGTACAATCTAGAGGCAAATCCGATTTCAAAAAGTTACTGATCGATTACTTTTGGACAAGTTTTCCATGCGAAAAGTTGTACACAGAAAAAAAAAAAGAAAAAAAATCATCATTGTAAAAACATTTGTGTTTATAAATATAAATATAATTATTGCGTATATTTCGTTCGATTCGGGTGGCTAAAGGGGTTTTACTGCAGGACTTGACGAAATCTGACACTTGTAGCGTTATGGATGTACTATTTTTTGAATAAATGCCGAATCTGCAAATTTTTCCGTTTGACTTATATAAAATCGCAATATTGCTAAACGCAGAGGCCACGGCGACGACGGTCACCACTTAATCACGGGAAGGGGGAAATGAGAATGACATCTCGGTTGACATTGTTTTGAATTGTGGACGTCGCCACTGTCTGTAATCGATGGTTGGTCGTCGCACAACGTTAGTATATAGCTCCACGACGACCGTATAATAATATTAATTAAACATTTTTTTTTTTTTTTCGATTAATTTTGCTTGCAGATTACATACACGACTACTTGAAGCATTATGCAAAAGACGAGAACATTCAAGGTAAGCGACTATTAAAAAAAAAAATTTTGCGTATGCATGTCGGTGGGGCCAAAAATATTTTTCTAATAAATTTATAATATTATGTGAATTTGTTTTAGACGCGCTACAGGCTCTGCAGAATCTAAAAACGTTGGTGATTTTGATGACACTGTTGGTGGGCATCGCGCTCGTCTTCATTATCGCCACGTTGATATTCATATGGAAACGCGAGCGAAGGATTAGAAAGATAAAAAATGGCGGTCAGGATTCGTTTTTCAAAAAGAAATTGGCTTCACTGCGGGTAACGCGTATAATATAATAATGATTATTATTTCACATTAGTATATTATAAGAAAAATAATACAACAATAAATAATATATAATAATACGTGTAAAAAAGGAAAAATTAACCTTTTGTCTTCTATTCATAGTTTTTTTTCCCCTCCCGAGTACGCTCCAGAACTCCAGCTGGTGTATATAGGTGGTTTTATTTATATTCTCCACACACAATTATCTCGCGTTGTTTCGTTCCGCTCGTACCTGCCTTTTACAAAATACGTGTCGTCTCAGAAATATTTGTTCGGAAACATTCAAAACTGGGGGGGAGGAGGCGCATTGTTGCAGCGTGTAATATTAACAGGGTTCCACGACGAAGCGTTTTAGCTTTTAAACATTATATCCCGTTGGCTGTAATGGTGTATATACGTTATAAAAACAGGTTGTACGCGGGTTATTGTAATTTTATGGTCTTTTGGATCGTATTTCTTTTTCCCTCTCCCGTCAACTGCATCACTGCTGCGTCTCAGAGTCGTCGTTAATTATTACTATTATTATATTTCGCTGCAGCAGGTACATATTGTATTAATGTGTTTTTACAATGATGTTTATTTTTTTTTCTGTGTACAACTTTTCGTATGAAAATACTTGTCCAAAAGTTTCGATCAATAACTTTTTGAAACCGGATTTGCATCTAGATTGTACTTTAAAGAGGTCATTTTTTGAATTTCTCAATTCTTCAATTTTTTTTTTTTAGAAAAAACTGCCCAAAATTTGACAAAAACGACTTGGAAACCATCAGTTTTCGATCCGAACTAAATGAAAATTTAAACATAGATAGAAAATCATATATTAAAGATTTTGGCGCAAGAAAATTTTGAAAATGTGCAAAAAAAATTTTGGACATTTTTCTAACATTTTTTTTTCTCATATTTTATTTTTCATATTATTAACTTCCCTTGTTCAGAATCGTTTTATTGAAGAAATGATTTATCGTTTCTTTAAAATGAAATACACCCGTGAAGAGAATCCCTCCCGTCGTGCGAAGTGTGTCCTGCTCTTTTTCACTGAATACAATACAAAAATTCGTTGGAAGTAGTAAATTAAATTTCAAAATCATACGAAAAATATCAATTTCATAATGCGCAGTGCAGTACATCAATAAAATTATTATTAACGACAAGGTTCTATATATAACTATTATTTCCATAAACAATGCAAATTATGTGAATTCTTTCTACTGCAGGCTGACTGCGCAACTGTAGTTAGTACGACTCACCTTGAACACGGTTAATACGATTTTAATTGCATGTAGGTACACTTACCAAAAATTGCGTAATCAAACAGTATTTACGTCGAATGATATATGTGTAAAATGTGAGTAATAATCGGTAAATATCCAAATCTATCCCCGGTGGGATGATTTATCGCTGGCGCATTGCGTCTCGTCCTCCTCCCTCATTAAACGTCCTAAACGACAATTTGAATACATAGGATATAAACTTTTATTCTTATTATTTTTATTATTAATACATACATTTATGCCTTTCCTCGTTTCGATAGGTGTTAATGTTAAATTTTCACCTGAAAAAGATCAAACTCTGTTTGAAATAAATTTGAATGTTTATAATGTTTATATTATAGTATAACATCTGCACGAAGACCCGTGTTGTTGAATTCAGGAATCTCGCGTTGTTATTTCATTCCCTTCCCCCCTCCTCCTCTGATTAACGCAAATGTAAACTTAATTTAATTTTTAAGTGAAAAATGGTGAAATATGAATGCAAATATGCAAAAAAATTTTTAAAAAATTCCAAAAAAAAAAAGTTTGTTTTTATAATCAAATTTGTAAACATGCGCAAAAACAAATGTAAAATATATAAAAATAAATTTATAAACTATAAATTTCATCGGAAAATTGGTTAGCGTTGTGGCATCTTATGAAACTGAAATATAGTTTAAAAAAAAAACTATATTTTTTTAGTATTTGTGAAGTACATATGAAATACAAATATGTTAAGAAAGAAAAAGAAATCGATTTTTTTTTTTTAAATAATAAAAATATGCATAATATGCATGAAATATGCACTTTTCACCCAAACTGATCAAGTATACAAAATATGCATTTTTAATTTTTAAGCACATTATCATATAACTGGATTTTTAAATGTTGGGATGAAATGCATTAAAAATAATGAATTCGTTGAATTCCATTCATTTTTAGAGGGATACTAATTAATGCGATTTCAAAAAAAAAACATATTAGTAAATTATTAAATAAAAACAATGATTTAATACGGAGAATTCTTACATAATCGTTTTATTTTTAAAATAATAATATTTCATTAAAGTTCTTCACCAAACCATTTGTGGTTTTCAAGCAGAAATAATTCAAAATCCTTTATAAGAGTTGATTTTTCTGTTGTTTTTTTGTTGTGAATGAAATGCATTTATTTTATTAAAGTAAAAATAATGGTGAATGGAAAACAAAACTTTTTCTACTCAATAGTGCAGGGAACGCATCAATTTTCCAAACACTAATGAAAAGTACTCTAAAACAATCGTTACCGAATACATATAGTGAATGTAGGCAATGGTGACTCCTGACTTTTTTTTCTTTATAGAATGTGAAGTGGTTAGAGCTGCAATAAATGTAAGTTTTTATTGGACATAAGACCAAATTTTCTAAATACTTTTAACTTAAAATTTAGTGGGGGAGACAAAATAAAAATATTGGAGAGGGCAAGTTTCCCACAGTTCAGCGCATTCTCTGAGCGTAAGAAAAATGTTTCCGGACGGATATACTTAGCGTTTATAACCATTATAATACTATGTTAAATGCATTTATAAAAACACTGACACGCGGGCGCGGTTTCACTCGAGATTACACGTTTACACTGCAATGATCATAACATCATCATTAGGGCAGAGAACTTGTAGCATTTGCATAATTGTTTTGCTCGGTTACAAAAGTAGCAGAGTACGAAATAAATACGTTTCACTGTTTCACATGCTTTTACAAAGCTAATTTTGAAATTTTACTTTGCATATAAACGCATATTTTGAGTATTTTTGATTTTTAGGGCATATTTTATATTTTTATACTCTATTTTAAATTTTTTAAGATATATTTAACTTATTTCAATTTTTTCCCATACCGACGTTTTTATTTCAAACAATTCAGTCATATTTTTGGATAAATATTAATTTTTTTGACTGTCCGTCGTGGACACACGTATTTCCTAGAAGCGCTCGAGGATTGCGAATAAAGCAATAAATAACAATAAATTTGCTGTAATTAATTTCATTAATAGACACGTCATAATTGCGTATGACAATGGTTTAAATTATATTTAAATAAAGCAATTGTTATGACTCGTTTTAAAGCCTACTTATTTCATTAATATTTTCAAATTAAATAGCAAAAAAAAATTTCAATGCATATTTTAAGTTCATATTATGGAGTTTTTAAGTGTATATTTAGTATATATATATATTTTTTTTTTAGAACTACAAGTCCTCTGCTCTTAATCATCATTAATAACGATATCATAACACTATGACGTATATGTATTTGAAAATCCGATGTTGTTTTTGTTTCCGGTCACCTCGCCGCCGCCGCAGTACCAGAACAGCAAAGACCAACTGCAGCAACAGTCGGCGACGGCGGTGAACACGGTGAGCGAAACGGTGGCCGACCAGACGGCGGCCACCTCGCTGGCCGCCACCCAGACGGACCTGACGGCCGCGACCACCTTGTGCACCACCGACGGCCGCGACACCACCGCGTCTTCGTGCGCGTCGTCCGCGTCATCGTCCGGTCAGCGCACCAACACGTCGTCCGCGGGCGGCGCGAGCAACACCAGCGGCGGCGGCGGCGGCTCGTCCAACAGCAACAAGTTGCCGTGCGAAGACGCCACGCTCGAGTTCTCCGGCTACGACAATTTCGCGCTCAAAGTGTCGCCCGTGTTGCCGGGCAAAACCACGACGACGCCGATGCTTCAGCTTCAGCCCACCAACATGCATCAAATGCAATTCATGCCTTAATAAATGGAAGCTACACTGTTTCGTCTTCGGTGTTATAACGTTATTTTGTTGTGATAATTATTAATTATTATATTGTCTCCGCGATAACGAGGCGAGAATTCGGAGAGCGCTCAAATCAGCTCAAATCGCGCGTGGGGTTAAACGCGCGGCGCCCTGTTAAACCCAAAGGCTCGAAATTAACATGCCTGAATATGTCGACCATCAGGGATTTTCAAAAAATATTTGGAAGGATCTGAGTGATTTTTTAACTGTAGTTGAACCTCTCGAGTCCTCCTTAATCGCGCCTATATGGTCAAGATACACTAGTGAAGGACACGAGGACAATCTCCTCCCCGTTCTCAAAAATCTATTTTCTTTCTAAAGGAAATTATATAAAAAATATATAACCCCCCCCTCCCGGTTTTTGAGCCTTTGTCTTCATCAAACATTTTTCATCCCTACTGGTCTTATCACTTATTACTTTTTTCAACAACTACCAGCTACCTACCATATATCCCATATTTTATATTATTTTTAACCAATAAGATAATAATTTGAGATTTCCTGAATTTTCGGGAGGGGCTTCAGCACCCTGATATAATGCATTCAAATACCATAACTAAACAAATTCAAATTATTTAATTCTTAATTATGAAGTAATCGATTTCATCTTGAACTTGATGATTATAATAATAATATATCCTTCGCTCGGCGTCTTGGCGATAATTCCTCAGATCGCCAACACTTATTTCTATATATTATGTATTATGTTTTAATTAAAAACTATTAAATTTTTAAACAATATATTGAATTCGGGTTTACTGTCGATGAAGATGACAATGAAATGAAAACGTAGTCCGGTCGGTTCAGCCCTTCAACACCGGTGAGCTGTATGCCTAACCACTTCATTGAAACGATGGTGTGAGACAATAATGAATCGGTTTGGTTAGCACTACAGTAAGTTAAGTTAGATGTTCACACTAGGGCACTAAGTACAGTCAAAATTTCTTATCGAAATGATCCATTGCAACCAACATTTTTTTTTTAACTTCAGTCTGGTTTTTCAGGAAAATCTCATTTTTGTTTATTTTCATTTTGTCTTTTGTTCCTTGTTGTGGATGTCATCACACACATCACATGGTTGTAATACATATAGTATCTAAATATTCTAAATTATGTGTTTGAATAAAAAAAAAAAAAAAATGTTTTGTTATTTCATCAGTATTTTCTGCCCAAACATTATATTTTAAACAAAACAGTATTGTGTACAGACGACTACTACAGCCTAAAACATTGTGTATTATAAATATTATACATGCCTGCGGTTTGAGTACTTATGTTGTTATTGTTATAGTGATTGTTTTTATTTTTATGCGAAGTATCATATTCAATATGTAATGGTAACTATCGTTACTTAATGTATTATTAGTTAAGCGTTTTTTTTTTTTTTTTTTTACTTGTGTTATATGTAGTTATAAGTATTAGGTTTAGATAGTGCTCTGAAGAGGTCAGAGGATAAAAAAAACCTTCATCAGTATACCCCGTCCATAGATAATTTTACACTGTGCCTGCAGTCCATACCTACTAGTTTGGTCTGTGTAAAATTGTAGTCATGTTAAACCTCTATCCATAATGTTGGTTTAACATTGTAAATAAAATATTTATAAATTTTTGTACAATTTGTAATATTGTTGATGTGTTTGTACAGTAGAATAGTTTAATACACCATGAATGTTATCGAACGTATGTAATATCATACATTAGTGTTTTATTATATATATATATATTAATTAATAATAATGTAAAATTACATTATAGACCGAGAAAATCCATATCACATTAGTTGTTAGTTATTATAATTATTATTATTTGTACATTTAAATTTAAATTTGTGTAGAGGAAAATTTGTGCAATATTTTTCACTTCTCTAGACACAATCGTATAGCTAAGAATTATCTTTTTGTATTTCACCTATAATAATAGAATTATATTATTTGCGTTTATCGTAAAAAGTGTATCAAAAAGCAATAATAATTATAATGTATAATTTTTATATATATACATATAATATGCATACATATAAGGTATGTACATTGTACATAATAGTGTCATGCCCGAGTTTTAGGCTGGCGGAGACATTTTTTTCTATGCGTTACATTATTTTATGAAGATCTTTATTGAACCATATTATATTTATTTATATTATTGTTGTATTAAGACAGAATAATCTGTTCCTATTTATTGCATTTTTGTACGAAAAAAAAAAAAAAATGTACAATTTTTGAGTAATAAAAATTAAAATATTGTATTACGTCACATAATTTTGTCGCTTTTTTTTTATCAGTACCCTTGAACTGAATTCCCAGTATTTATCATCCTTGAAAAAACTTTAAATTAGTAACGAGGAAAAAAAATACTGTTTTCTTTTCAAAAAAACTTGCGTTATGATTTTAAAATTGTCCATGATTGTACGTTTTCTCATGAAGATTTATAACCACTTGATAGCATTCTTGTAGGATCCGAAACAAATGAATAATATCCATTAACCAACACAAAAATCGAACATTTCTCTACATAAAGATGAACAAACAGATTTATTCTGTGTATTGCACTGTGTAAAGGATACTTACACTATAACAAATTACGCTATAACTCAAATATGTGCTTAATAGACTTAAGTTAAGTATTCAGATATTTTGTAAAAACAATCTACCTTAAAAATAGTCAGTTTATTTTTCTTTTTTTGTTTCACATGACTCAAACTACTTTTTTCTTAGACCTTTCTTTATTATAACATAATAGATTATAGATACAATAAAATATCCTTCCAAATAAAATAATACTCAGTGTTATCTAGATTACTAGAGATATTTCAAGGTAATTCAAAGGTTCAAATAATGGAAAAATTGAAAAAACGGTCATATGATAGAGAGATTATTTTCACAGGAGAAATCGTTACGGAAAACGATCATACATATAGATACATAAAAAATTATTTCTATGGATGTTCTTTATTATAACTGATCCTACCAATGTTTTAGATTCTGAACGAAGTGAAGAAGCTAGTGTTTTTACAATGGTGTTTATTTTATTTTTTTTCTTTGTACAACTTTTCGTATGGAAATACTTGTCCAAAAGTTTTGATCAGCAACTTTTTAAAATCGGATTTGCCTCTTGATTAGGGTGACTATACGTCCTGTTTTATACAGGATTGTCCTTTATTTCGGCTCTGTATCCTGTTGTCCTAACAAACTTCTCTCAGGACGCTTTTTGTCCCGTAATTTCAAGTCCGTCCCATATTAATCCCGTTTTTTGACTTACTGTAGATTTAAAATTTTTGAAATGAAATTATTAAATAAAATAATGTATGAATCTAGAAATCTTGTGGCTACCATTAGATCGATTATAATTGTAAAATGAATTAACAAGTTTTTTTTAGAAAGTAAAGCATACAATGTACACGAATAAAGGATTTGAAGAAGTTTTAAAAAGTATCATTTTAGTTTAATTATTTTATTTTATGTTTTTCAAAATAATATTTTTATGTGATTAAATTTAATCTATAATAAGTAGTTTAAAAATTATTTATACTCTTTCACGATTCAAAAACATAAAAAAAAATATGTGTGTGTGTGTGTTTGGACATTTTTCTAACATTTTTTTTTTTTTATATTATTAACTTCTTTTGTTCAGAATCGTCTTATTGAAGAAATGATTTATCGTTTCTTTAAAATTTAATACACCCACCAAGAGCTTTACACCCGAGATGCGAAGAATACTCGAGCGAAGTATGTATGTCCGGCTTTTATTACACTGATCCTACCAAATGTTTTTCGATAAAATTATTCAACAAAACGTATTGTGAGTAGAAACTTAAATTTTTATTTTCAAATATTCACGATGTTAAATTTTCATTATTTACAAAACTTGAAAATATTTGGCATATTATCATGTCTATTGTCACAGAATAGATTATTTATTATCTATTATCTTTGAATTGTGTGATTACGATCGAGGTGTAGGCGGCGTGTGATAACTGGAAGATTTTTTTTTTTTTTTTGTTTACTGTGTGTGCGCTTATTTTGTTATTATAATAATAATTATTGCAACAAACCGAGTCGGTGAAAGATTTAATGTCGATTTGAAATGTTTTGAATTGAAACTCGCGTGAAAAAATACCAATAAATACGTGTCGAACACCGATACGTTGTCATCGTGATCGCGCGATGCGTCCGCCGCGGTATTAAATGCGCGCCTATGCCAAGCTGATCGCGGCCATTACGGTTTTCACGGTTCTGGTGATATTGTACTCGAACCCGAAGACCGTTCGCGTCGCCTCGTCCGCGAGAAGAGCTGCTCCGTCACCGTCGAACCATGTCGAGCGGACGGCGGACAAGACCCGGGCCCGGGTCAGCGTTTGGATATCGGTCACGAAAATCGCCCGCGGACACTTGCTGGCCAAGTTCCGCAAGTTCTTCGGGTCGCTGGTCGGTCGACTCGACGACGGCGAGTGTAGCGACGGCGCTGCAGTCTTCGAGCTCAACGTGATCACGGACAACGCCAGTCGGCCGACCGTGGAAGGCGTGATACGCGAACTCCTGACCGGCGACGACGCGCCGCCACCACTGAAGGTGAGAATCGTCCTGTGGATTCTCAGAACTCTCGGTACTTGTGAGCGGGTTATCGCGACTACCTATGATTTTTGATGGCAGATTATATTATGCAGGTTATTGAAATTCTACCCCGGGTTTTTGTAATTATAATAGTTTTAGTATTATTCTATATCTATATTATACTATATAAATACTATGTACTATGTACTATATAATATAATATACTAGCTTAATGAGGTAAGTTTTTTTCTAGCTCAACCAAAGGCACGACGACTCGCTTTACTCACCAACCGCGGCTCTGCAAATTAAAATATCCCTCGATTCGTTGTGCAATGTGGAGATATTTTGGTTTGATACTTGCCAATCGCAAATATTGAAATTATAATTGACTATCGTCAAACTGAAATGTCCCCATGTAGCATTAGGAAGTCGAGGGATATTTTCGATTTCAGTGAGAGCAGTTGGCGAACAGAGCAAGTCGTCTTGCCCTTAGACATGGTAAAAAACTTACCTAATAGTATAGAAATTTATATATAGTAAACAGAAAAATACAAAGATAATATTTTAAAAATATTGTGCAGTAACCATAGTATAATCTGACAGGTATTCACGATAACCTATTTGTGATTATCGGAAAATTGAAAACTAACGCACAAGTACATCACTCTCCATCCGTGTTGTTTACAACCGAAACTTTAGACCTAGGTACATCTAAGGGTTAGGATTTGGACTTTTGCCGCATTTAGATAAAATTGTTGAAAAAATCATTAAAAAAAATTAACCCACTTCCTATTTTTATTTATTTATTTATTTTTATGTGTCAAACAAAAATATAAATTTGATTCCTTCATATTAAATGCTCTCAATCAAAGTATAAACATAAACTCGATTAAGAATTAATAAACATAAACCGATAATGGTTGAGATTATAATTAGGTATTGCTTTCAACTATATTTTCTTAATTTTTAAATAGGCTTAGGCACATTTGATCAATTCATTTAATTTGTACTATATTAAATCAAATATACTCAGATAAAATAGTACACTAACCATCAGTTTGACCGCATTCTTAGTTTTTTGATTTCCAATAGACTGCATAATTCAATGCATGGTATCCAAATAATTGATTGAAGCAATTCATCCATCAGGAAAATTTCTGCTCCCGACTCTCCCTAAAATAGTTCTCATTCCCTATATATTTGTGATCTCACTGTCAGTGCAGCATAGCACTCTTATAAGGGGTAATTACTGGGGTCGTTCAGTATAAATAGTTGTGTTCTAGCTGGTGTACCACGATTTCCAAGACGTGTTGAAGACGGTCGAGAGCAAAATTGAGCCACTCAAACGTTTTTTCCGTTCGTCCAAAGGGTCTTATTACAGCGATGATGTGTTCTATCTTTCACCGGCGCTTCACCTGGTTGCACCCGATTCTCTGGACAAGGCTATTGTTGTTGACGTCGATACCGAATTTCGATCCAGCGTTTGTGACCTTTACAATGTGTTTGACAAGTAAAATATTTGTTTTACATTTTTTTTTTTTTAGAAACAGCAAAAATAAATTTTTCATTATTTTTTGTTGTAGTTTTACTGATTCTCAAATATTTGGATTGGCTCCAGAAATGTCACCAGTTTATCATCACATTTTATGGAAATGGAGGAACTATAAGGGTGACAAATATAAAACACAGAAACACGTTAACCTAAACGGGTTGAATAGTGGTGTCATTATGTCGTATCTGGACAGAATACGTAAGAGCTCTGAATACAACCGACTCATCAGTCCCGAATGGATCTCTAGTGTAGTTCAAAAATATCTATTTAAAGTAAGCACAAAATTCTTTCATCCATGCACTACCTATAAAGGTAAAATTGGATTTTTATCGTGTAATCTTCAGGGTCATCTGGGTGATCAAGATTGGTACACTCTGGTGAGCTTTGAACGTCCAGACTTGATATACCGTTTATCGTGCGGCTGGAATCGTCAACTATGCACGTGGTGGAAGCAGCACGGTTATGCCGATATGTTTGATTCCTTTGCAAATTGTACGGAAAAAATACATTTGTATCACGGGAATTGTGATACGCCCATTCCGCCAAAATAATATTTATTTAACAAAAAAAAAAAAAATGGCTTTTACTTTTAAGTACCTACTAGCAGTGCAATATATTCATTGTTAATTCACATGTTTTTATATTATTTTAAAATTGTATATTGTTAAGTGTTGATCTGATTTATTACAATTGTTTTAATATATTATAATGTTGTTGAAAAATATTCAAATATATAATGTAACATAAGTATATGAAATTCAAGAATTTCTTATTGTTACTGTAACTGTTTATGTTTTAATTCTGATTAGTTAGCGTTTAGTATAAAAGTACCTCTAAAATGGAAACTAAAATGTTCAATTAATTTAATTCAGTATACAAACTTATAATGCAGTGGTCGGGGGATATTATGAAAGGATGTCTCTACTTTTTTAAATCTGCATTTTTACCTCCCACACTTATTTTGTTTTAAATCGTCTATTCTTGGATTTTGCAAAATTAAATGTTTTATAATTTCTACATGGTAATTTAAGAAATGCATTTTTTAATTTAATAGAAATATTTTGGTATATAAAATTTTATCATTTGATACTGAGCTGTGACGACATATTTAGAGGCAAGCTGAGTAGGCTTTTCTTTTACTGATATAAAAACAATTAAATAGCAAAATATAATTTATTTATTGTTAATACAATTATTAAACTTATTATAGAAAATAATTATTACTTAACACTAAGGAATTAAAACTGAAAAGTAACTATATGGCCTGAGAAAACTAATATTTTGAAAATTAATAGGTATACAAAATAGTTTTAAAAGTACATTAAATCACTTCCATTGTTTATGTTTTCATAATTTAGTTCAACACATACTATTATTAAGTTCAGTACAATATGTGTTATTACCAGACTTTATTGTTTACACTTAGCGAAACCGACTCTATTGTTTCCTAGATCAAATTCAGTGTAATAGCGTCCAATGAAGACATCTCCCAAAATCCACAACGGACCATTTGGCGGAGGAATGTCAATGCCCATAAATCCAGATATGCAGATGGTCTTTCCAAATTGAGAAACCTTGAGCATAAAAATAAGTAATTAAGGAAATGAATAAAATAAATTGAACATTGATTTCATAACTATGAACAAAAAAACAGAAAACTTACTTTCAATATATAATCTTTTCCTTCAATACTAAATGTATTTTGACCAATTACAAACGATATCACAGGTAAATTGTCGATTTGATCACAAGCAATCTGAAAAATTAAGTCATTGACTAGTTCAACAAAATATTATTGAAATTTGATCTTACGATATATTCTCCCCCTGGAATTGCAGTACCACCAATAAGTTCATTAATTTTCTTAATATTGTCAACTGGTCCAGCTATAAGACTAGTGCCAGTGTCAGCTATCGCTTGAAGGGCTCCACTCGCAATGGACGTATTGCCGACGAGAACTCTTTATGAATAAAACATAATATATTATAAAAAAACACAATCGTAATAAAATATATTGAAACAAAAACATAAATACATACTCATCGAGTTCGAATTGCCAATAACCTTTTCTTGTCACAGGAACATAAGTAAAATCTCCAGTGTATTTTTCAGGATCAGATCCTCCAAATATTATTTCACCACCTTCAGGACTAGATGGGTCTCTAATATAAAAAAAAAATGAAGAATAGGTACTTAAAATTTTCTAAAAAAAAAATTAACAGTTATTGTATAACTTACCTGGACAAATAAAACGAGAACACAGGATTTTTTACGATACCCTGATTGATCATATTGTAAAAAGGAGGAACAGCTCCATCAACAGAAATCGTGTCATATGCTAAACCCAATATTCCATCAAACTTGGCAGCAACAAAAGCTAATCCAGGTTCTTGAACGGCTTCAGCAAATATTTGATTTAAAATTGCATTTCCATCCAACTAAACAGGTCGATGTAATTTATAATTATTATTTAATTAAATTATATAAATTTATAAAAAATCACAAATGTACTAACAGTAACAACATCATTAGATAAGTAACCCGACAAACTTCCTGATCCATAATGAATTGCGAATTCTGTTCCATTCTTTTTGTATGTGCTGGATAAAGCACTGTTATATTTATTATGAAGTACTGAAAAAAACAATTATTAATTTGTTGTAGGTATCTAAATTTATTTTAAAATACATATATTTTTTTAAAGAAAAATTATTTTTATTATTATTATTATTATAAGACATCATATTGTGTTCAAAGAATCCATAAGCACTAAATATTTCAATTGGATAACCTTGTATTGAAATAACCTTTTTTAGTATTTATTGATTATCACAACTATCTTATTATGTTGTAAATTATACTGGTTATTGAAACTCTACCCCAGGTCTTATAAGTAGAGTTTATTATATTTAACTATGTCAACACTACTATACTATACTATATACATATATATATATATGTGTATAGTATATACACACACACACTATATATATATATAATTTTTACTGCAACTAAAGGTATGACACGCTCCTCACTCCGCAAGATTTCTTTGCAAATCGAAAAAAAAAACCTTGATTTACTGTGCTACGTGGGAAAGATAATGTGTGTCTGCAGACGGTTTCATAGAAATTAAAGTGGACCCATGATAAAACACATTAATTTAACATTTTTAAATTGACTGAATCAATTTTTATTTTAGGACGATAGTTAATGGGTCAAAACTTTTTAAAATAAAATTATCTATCCATAAATACTAAGAAATATAAGGTTTAAGTTTTCAAAAAATTCAAAAAATCAAATTATTTTCAAATTATCTAGCTATTTATATTCAAATGTAGAATCAAGACCATAAAGGGTTAAAATCACTTTATAAAAACAGTTAATCCTAATGTGGTGCTTCATGTAGGAGTTAAAATACAAATTGTTCCGACTACTGAGCATACACGCACCAACAGTGTTAAATTTAGTTTGTTGTTAAAAGAAGTAAATATATTTACTATGATACTTTTTATGCAACCTAAAAGCTTTTTTCAATACAAGGTCATCAAACTAAATTATTTAGTGTTTTTTTTTTTTTTTTTTCTTAAATTCATGGTTTATGTCTCATACCTATTGTATAAATTATTATCATATAGACAGGACTGTCAAAAATTATAATAATTTCAGCCACATTTTAGAACAAAAAGTCAAAACCTATTACTTGTTGATAGTAGGTATGTATTAAAAAAAATAAAAATTATTCTTACGGCATGCTACATTTAGAACACTGCAGTGTTTCGACGGCACCCAAAGGTTAGATGAACCCGTGTCGAACACCACCTTGAAACTTTGCGGAGGAGTTCCGATGCTGATAGGTCCGTAATATTGAGCCTATATAATAATAAAATTGTAAAAAAATCAACAACCACTGTGGAGCAAAAATACACAGCATCCAATAATTTACATCCAAGTAATTAGACAATGGTTCGGCTTTCAATCCATATCGATATTGATGTTGACCGACGACGGAAGTATCGACCTCTTTGAATAGTTTACGCACGCTGTCTACTTTGTACAACTTTACTCTGAAAACGATGATAATAATAATAATGCGATTACATTCGTACACCAGGAATTCGCGAGCAACACAGGAAGAAGAATGAACTGAATACTTTAGTTTTGTAACTTTTATTCTTCACAACACTACTGACCTGAGTAAATCGCCGCCATCACCTCGGACTACGGTCACCGCGGTGATAAACGCGAACAGTAATTGCATAAGCAGAAACGAACTTCGAGACGCATCCATTGCGATTCGCCGCAATGACAAAACGCGAAAACTGAAAATGAATATTTTATTAATGAAGTATTTTTATACTGAAATCGAACGCGAAATAGAAATATTATATAAACTGCAAGTCATGAACGCGTTGCGAAACACGAAGCGTATGATCGACAGACACAAAACGACAAAACTAACAATAATAATTATTATTATAATCGCGAGCGAATCAGAAAAGCAAAATGTAGAAAAACAATAAAAAAATTGTTGTTGTGTCTGTTGCAGAGCAAATAAAACAGGTAAGCACACACAATCATACGAAGGCTGTTGTATGTTATTGATAACACGCGCGCTTGTTCTTATCACAAATTTTGCCATTCTAATGTCGCGTCCTTTGCTGTACCGACAGCCGGCCGGCTTGTTTCAATTAATTAACTAATTAAAATTTAATTAGTTAAGTACTGTTTAGCGGACACCTGTTGTGGTTTCCCACTTATTGCTTGTATAATAATATAAATTGCATAGAAAAAAGTAAAATACAAAATATAATTTTTCCATAGGTGAAAATTTTCAACCATAATTTTTATATGTAAAAGAGTAAAGAAGTTGTTGATTTATATCAATGTGTGATATAATTGCTTTTGTGTTGAAACTGGTCATAATATAATAATAATTCTAATATTAATATACTGAAAGCTTTTGTAAATGTATGTATTAGATTCTGAACAAAGTGAAGAAGCTAGTGTTTTTACAATGATGTTTATTTATTTATTTTTTTTCTTTTTTTTTTTCTGTTAACACTTTTTCGTATAGAAATACTTGTCCAAAAGTTTCGATCAAT
>JAIPRM010007265.1:0-17416 GCA_025469315.1 Stegophylla sp. TES_Ste_2020 | reverse complement strand
TTTAAAAAATGACCTCTCTAAAGTACCAACTAGATCCGATTTGGGATCTAAAAAGTTACTGATCGAAACTTTTGGATCAGTATTTCTATACGAAAAAGTGTTTACAGAGCGGAAAAAAAAAAAAAAAAAAAAAAAAAAAAAAAAAAAAAAAAAAAAAAAAAAAAAAAAAATAAAAAAAAAAAAAAAAAAAAAAAAAAAAAAAAAAAAAAATAAACATCATTGTAAAAACATAAGCTTCTTCACTTCGTTCAGAATCTAAAATTTAATTTAAGATTAAATCCACAAATAACCTGTCATTTAAATCAAATTATTTTGTATTGTATTTTCCAGATTGCCCACTCATCTATACGAAATAATTTGTAAAACAATTAAAGAATTATTTGGAAGTAGACATTTCAATGATGATAATAAAATACTGTTTTCATCAGATAATAAAGAATTAAAACTTGAACGTTGTCTTACATATGATCGGACAGTAACTGAAATTGAGATAAACATTTCTAAAGTTATTGACCCAAACGACGATATTTATAGAAACGGTATAGTACAAAACTTGGCAGAGTATTTTGCAAATGATAATTTCTTATTTAAATTTGATGTGAGTTGGGAATCCACTACATCAAAACTTATTGGAGAACTAATCGTAAAACTTTTTGAACAATTCAATGACATTAAAAGAAATATGGCATATTTATCTGGTTGTTTAATTTCTGTATTTCGCCAGCTTATCAAATTGTCTTCTTATTCACCCAGTAAAATTAATTCAAATTTTATTTTATTTATTGACTGCATAAGGAAATATGCAAAACATAATGACAAAAAATTTTGGAGAAGTTGGCTTATACCTAGATTGTTTTTGGATTGGTGTTTAATTTTGGCTTGTGTTTTTCTTAAAGATCTGAATATAATAGCAAACTTTAAAGATAAATTGATATTTCCAAATGCAATGTTGTACTTTAAAAAAATTAAATATTGTAAATATGTGTTCATTAACAAAAAAATTATAACATCCAAGTCAGTAAGTGAAATATTACAATTATCTGAAAGTAACAGTCTGTTAGATGCCAAACATTTATTATCACCTGAAAAAATGTTATCAATATATGATATCAATGTGGCTACAAATGAATCGAAAACCAATAAGCCTAAATTAGGTTATCAATATGTTGAAATGTCAAATGAATGTAAAAAATGTAAAATTGAAGAAGTATGTCCTGTTTCTCCACGCCGTACAATTTCAATTTGTTTTGAATTCAGTATGTCAAATTCATTTAAAAGATTCAGTTTCAGTCCAGCAGTCATCAATACTAAAAGTAATCTGGGTTTTGAAATATAGTGATGTAAATACAGATTTAAATAATATGTTGCACGTTTTATATTAATTTAATTATGCTGACAATCTTATACTGCTGAAAAAATTTCACAAACGTCTATTTTATTAATAAAGTTTATATTGAAAATTATATTTGATGTATTTTTTTAATCTCCAAATTATGGGGTATATCAGTCTTCCATTGCTGTGAATAATTAGCATTATATTCATTAAATTACCCAATTTATTAATACTTTTCATACTTCTGCTAATAAACAGTGTTCAGTCATTAAGAATAATTAATCTTCAAATACAATGAATATTTCTCAGTCTTCAAATGTTTTGGAAACCAAGCCTGCACATGGTATAAAACGTTTAACCTCTAATACTATGTATATTCAAATTTCTAATGACATAATCTTTCAGAATTTGGTTTAAATAAATATTTAATGTTTGGCCACTGTAAATAATTCTCGACTTTCAAAGTCTATAAATATTCAGCATAATTTAGCCGCCATAAATAGATTTGCTTGATCCTGATGATATCTGATCAATGTTATATTATAATACCAAAAATATTTCAATCAATAAAGAAACTTCATAATGTGCGTCTCACTGGACCACTTGAAGATATTTTTATATGCAACCTTTAGTACTCTATTTGTATGAATTTGTATGACTATTTCTAATATTTGTATGAAACTGGTATTGAAGATATAAATACAATAAACGTCTCACCAGCTCATCCGGAGGTAGTTTTAAAAATGAAATGTTGAAACCTATCATAAAAATGAATGACGATGAAAAATTTCAATTTTCTTAGAGTATTAGTTTTTGAAACGTCTCACCAGCCCACCCGGTTTATTTTATTTATACCTTCAGTACCAGTTTCATACAAATATTAGAAATAATCACGCAAATTCAAGTAAATAGAGTACTAATAATTGCATATAAAAAACCTTCGATTTTCTTTATGAGTTCGGCCAGTGAGATGTACGTAAATATATATGTGACTGAATTTTCAGTCTACCATTAACACCTAAATCGATAATTATTCATTTACGTTTTCTTTTCTTCATAAATTTGACAACTATCCAATAATAACCTGCCATGGTTGATTTATCAAGAAATGCGCCATTAAAGATCCGGAATGGGACAAGTGGACGCCGCCAACTGGGTGCCAAGACATTAAATACATTTTTTTTTAATTTAAATTTGGTATGTCTTCTTCTACATCAGTGGAAGCTGATTGATACTCGACACATAATCTAGCTCATAGATAAGCTATGTAAAAATTATATTAAAACAAGTCAATAAAAAAAAAATCATAAAATCATAATAATGAAATAAAATATAATGAAATAAAAAAAAAATTTTAAGTTTTTTAAATTTTAATACAACAGTAAATTTAGATGGTTATTAGAAATAATTATTTAAATTTTTATTATTTACAATATTGTTATTTATTTGCACATGTTGTACTATTATGGCACCTGCTATTACATGAAACATTTGACTGTCGCTTTACGTAGCTTATCGCTGAAATATTATGTGTCGTATATCGATCAGCTTGACTTGTTTCAATAAAATATAATCATAATTTTTACGTAGCTTTTCGCTTAAAGATTATGTGTCGTGTATCGATCAGCTTTTACTAACTCAAATTGTACATCCTAGGATGTATAAAACGCTTTTAGTAATAGCCCAAATAAAATTATGAATTTCAGCATTTACTGAGTACAACCAGTAAAACTTAGGGTTAACTAGTAAATCCTAGGTTTACCTAGTGTAGTGATCGTACTTCTAGGGTAAAATATATATATATATATATATATAACATGGCTCTATTTCAGGATTTACAAAGTTATTACCATTCCCGGACAATTTATCAAAGGGGGCTTTTCTCAGCGGATTTGTAATGTAAAAAGTATGAGTCTTTGTGATCACTTATTGTGAATTAAAATGAAACTAAAATTAAATTTACCTCACTTAATGAAAATGTATGAATAAAATATCTTCTAGGAATAAAAATCAATTGTGCTTACCAAATACTTTGAGCTTATTTACCTACTAATAATTGCAGAATCATCAAAGATTGCTCAGATTTTTCTACCAATGTAACTAAAAATCAATAGTTGTCCAGAAACCTACTGATAGTAATTACAAATATTATCATACCTTAAAAGCTTTAGTAAGAGTTTCACCTAATGGTGTCATAACATTATGTTGTAATCTATTCCCAGGCTTAATAACTGATGAAATGGTCACTTTGCATAGTGATTTGTTAATCCAACTTGAAACAGAAGATTTAGTCTTAGCTGGTAAAAGGTTCTTGATTAGAAATATTATTTTTCTTACTGGTATTTATCTTAATATATCCCCATTTCTTGAATCACCACAATTTACCAAAAAACAAATTTATTCAACTGAAACAATTGCTAGAGCTCATATACATGTTAAACGAGCCATAAGTAAGATTAAATTGTACAGGATTTTAAAACATGTCCCTACATTAAAATAACCTCACAGTGATTGCATTTGTTCATTTTTGTTAAAAGAAGTTCAAGACAAAATGTAAATAGTTCCTAATCCTTATAAATATATATATATATATATAAGTATAATTTATTTATTTATTTTTGTCATAAATGTAAATGTGTTGTGTAAATGTTTTCATAATTGTAAATTAAAACGTTGACAATCATAAAAAATACGATAATTAACAAACGAATAATCTGAAGGGATATTAAAGAAAATAAAATAATGTAATTAATTTTTTTCGAAAATTCATTTTTTGTTACCTAATAACAAAATAAAAATAAAATTTAATTTAAAGAAATGGTAATTTTTTTTACAATAGGAAAACGTTTTTACAGTAAAAAAAAAATTAAAAATTTTGTTTATTCAGTATTTTCTAAAGTTATATAATTCAAATTGATTAATATTTATTTTAACTTATTTTTTTCTTAAAAACCCAAATTATTATACAAATCAATAAAAATATTTCGATGTAGATTTTATGTTAGAGCAAATTAATGCGATCACCTCCAAATCACTTAAGAGTATAATATTTGTAGTGATGTTGTATCCCTTGCTACTGTGTTTCGTTATTTTTTTGTTTCATCTTCACTTTTTGGCTATAATATGACATTTTAAATTACTATTTTTTCAACTATGTAATTTAATTGCATTGCAAACTTACCAGAATATTTGATAGAAAGTGTGGAGATTGAACTACTGTGCGCGGAGCGACTAATAAATGGTTTCCCAATTTTGGACCAACATCTTCATCATCATGTTCTGCTTTTTTTCCTATTCTACTGTTTGGCAAAGCTACCTTTTGATTACGATATTTCTCTGCAATAAATGATTTTAATTTATTTCAAAGCAATTAAAAATTTCACAATAATTATCAATTTACCTCTAACTTTTTTTTGCAGTAACGTAATAACATCGGCAGCCATATTAAGAATATTAAGTTGAGTTTGAGGTTTATCAATATTTAGGTACGTGGTGCATATTTCGCCAAGTTCTTTAAATTTTGTAGAGAGTGTACGAACACGGAGTCTGAAAAAGATAAGGCTGATTTTTAACTGCCTATCGTTTAATTGAATATATTTATAACTTTGGTGGGCAAAGCTGTAACTGAAAACAAATTTCGGGGGAGGAGAAGTCTAAAAAATTTAACTTATTTTCAATTAGTTATTTTTATTAGGTTGTTGTAAATTTTTCAAGAAAGTGGACCCCTGCCCTTGTAACAGCCTTGTTAGTGGGTAACATGAAATTAAACCATAAATAACAAAAAAATAAAATTAATTAATTAATTAATTAAAAACAGATTTTATGTACAAAACAAAAAATACGAAGTTGACATTAGATTAATATAAAAATAAAATGATAGGGTCAACAACATAATTATTTTTATATTTTTAATTATATGAAACTTGTCATGGTAGGTACCTTAATTTAATTAAATACATTTATGATAACAAATTGAGCTCGACATTATATTAACATTAATGCTGATGTTTACACTTAAGGGAAGGACGAGGGAAACAGAAAAAAGTTAAGTCCATTGATTTTCATTAAATATTCATAATCAAAGTTTAAAATTTATTATTTTATTAATTTTTTCTTAATAAAATCAAAATAAACTTTCAGTGCTATCAATGTAAAATATATTGGTTTTGAAAAATAATTATCCATCAATAATTATATTATGATAGAAAATGTTAAATGTAATGATGACAAACTAAAATGCCGTACATAATTCATACTGTGAGTATTCATCGCTTCTTGGACCAAATACTTTAGGTGGGTGTGTAGAATTTCAAAGAAACAATTTATTATTTCTTCAATAATACCATTCTAAATGAAGGAAGTTAATAAGAAAAAATAAAATTAATTTTTTATACAGCCACCAAGAGTATCTGACCTGAGCAGCAAAGAATACGTGGTCCGAAGAATGTCCGGCTTTCTTATGTATATTTTACTTATTTTACTCTATTTTACTTATATTTGCTTTACTTAACTATAATCTACTTTAAATTAGGTACATTAATTTACTTTACTTATCTTTGCTTAATTTCAATTTACTTTTTTATCTAATAAATAAAGAAAAGTATTCACAGAAAAGAAAATGTAAATAAAAATAAATATCATTGTAAAAATACTAATTTTTTAACTTTGTTCAAAATCTAAAATATTGTAAGAATTGGTTTCCCAACTACTTTTATACTTTCAATTCATACAGTAATTCATAATTTAGAATTAGAAGTAAAAATTTTTTTTAATCCACCATACTGATAATAAATACGAACTGCTCTAAAATATATTTTAATCCACTTTTAAAAGCTGTATGAACACTGAAAATTATAAAAATAATAGAGAGAGGTAAAATAAACATTTGATAACTGAATTCTATATCATGTTATTAATAATTTTTAGATTCTGAACGAAGTGAAGAAGCTAGTGTTTTTAAAATGATGTTTTTTTTTTTCTGGTACAACTTTTCGTATAGAAATACTTGTCCAAAACTTTCGATCAATAGCTTTTTGAAACCCGATTCGCCTCTAGATTGTACTTTAGAGAAGTCATTTTTTGAATTTCTCAATTCTTTAATGTTTTTTTTGGAAAAAACTACTCAAAATTTGACAAAAACGACTTGAAAACCATCATTTTTTGATCAGAATTTTGTGAAAATTTAAACATAGATAGAAAATCCTATAAAAAAGATTTTGGCGCAAGAAAATTTTGTAAATGTGAAAAAAAATTTTGCACATTTTTTTTCTTATATTTTAACTTTCTTTGTTCAGAATCGTTTTACTGAAGAAATAGTTTATCGTTTCTTTAAAATTTAATACGCCCTTCAAGAGAATACTACCCGTCGTGCGAAGTATGTCCGGCTTTTTATAGTTATGTTATATACAAAATTTCATTAAATAATATTAAATATAGAAAAACTATAATTATTTCAATAATTTAAAATTAAATATTATATATAATAAAACTTAAAATGGAGATAAGAACCACTTTATCATTGGTTTTAAGAGTTTACTTTTCATTTTTTGCTTTGTAGTACTTTTCTTTATGCTGACATCTTAATTTTGGATTTTCGCAATATTGTTCGGCGGCATTTTAATAATATGCAAAACATTATTAATAATAAATTATACACGAGCATTTTTTGTTTAATATTTCCACAATTTATTTAATAAAGTGATATTGAATTGTATGTAAAGATTTTACTTAAATAGTTTTATAAGGATGAAAAATGCTTTCATTTTACCGTTCTTGGGCATTGTGTCTTTGTTTTCCTTCTGTTTCTTTATGTGCTTTTGTCGAAGTATCTTCATTATCTTTGTCTGAACTAGAAAAACTGAATCAATAACCACAAATTAGGTAAAACTATAAATTTCTGAATATTATTATGCCAGCCAGTGGATAAAAAGAGCTAACAGATGTTTCACATATTAATATTGTATCACATATCTTTTTAAAATTTTTTGTTCACTTAACTCTAAAATTATAATTTTTGTTTTAGTTTAAGTAAATGTCTCTTAGGAAATAACAAGTAAAACTTTCAAACTAAACTTACGATCCATGGGGTTGTTTTGAATTTTGAATTAAAGTCTTCTTTTTAAAGGGTGAATTAGCATTAGCAATTGTATTTAATAATAAATTATCATTGATAGTAGGTTTTATATATGAACTGTCTATAGATTCTTCATGCTTTTCTAAGAAACAAAATAATTCAATTCATAACAAAATACTAAACTGCACAAAAATAAATGAATTTATACATACTTATATTGCTTAATATCTCAAATTGCGTTGGTTCATTAAAGTCTTGACATGTTGAAGGTGTTTGGTAAGTAATTGGAACACTTTCCTGAAAATTAACAATAATTTACAAATAATAATATAAAAATATCTAAAAAAAAATATTAAACACTATAAACATTAAAACATAAAAATAACTAACTAAAATTTGATGATATATTGGTGGGATGCCTGGTGTGAAATGTTGGACATCAACTAAATTTAACGCTTGACTTTCAACATATTTTTGAAGACTATCAAGAGGGCTTATAGAAAGATCCATTTTTTCTTCATTATGACCATCCTATAATAACATAGCAAATAATATACTTGTAAAATTAGAATTTCAAAATATTTAATTATTTTAATTATATGGAGCATCCCAGATTTAAAAAAATAATTTACTTATTGTATCTAATTTATTAAAAAGTCATAAATGGTATGTAACGTACCAAATGAATAATATGTTGGTCAGTCAAAAAATTTGAAGGTCCTGGATGTGGCAATATAACACTGGAAGTCAAAGATCCACTATCCATTGCAGTATTAACTATAGTATTTAGTGACAAGTGATCACTGCTAGTTGGTTTCATATATGGTTTATATATAGGTTTCATATATGAACTGTCTGTAGATTTTTTTTGCCCTTCTAAGAAATAAAATCATTCAAGTTAATAATAAAAAACTTAACTATGCAGAAGTAAATAAATTAATACATACTCATATTGCTTAATCTCTCAATTTTTATTGATCCATCAATGTCGTGATATGTTGAAATTGTTTGGTGAGTATTAAAAACACGTGTATCGGTTACAGAGTGAGGACTTTCCTGAAAATAAAATAATAATTTACAAATATTTATATAAAAAGTATCTAAAAATATGTATTAAACAATAAAAGTCATTTAAACATAAAAATATATCTTATTTAAGTTGATTTTTTTTTTTTTTTTTTATTCAAATCATCAAAAAACTTACATATATTTAATTATAAAAATTATACATGATTATCTATCTCTTTTAAGCTCAGAGATTGTGTTAGAGATAGAGAGTAATACATTCTTAACTAAAATTTATATACAATAAATAGAAAATGTACAACAAAAAAGAAACAAGGATATACAAATAGTAAACAATTTGGAACACAGAAATTTAGACTAAAATAAAAATATTTTTATATTATTTGAGAGAACAACCAATTATATACTAATTTTTTCGTATTGCTTTGAGAAAAATGTATTAAAACATATAATATTTATATATTTGTTATTTGTGCTACCTATTATTAACATCAATAAATTCAGAAAAAGAGACAAAATAGTTAGTTTTGTAGCTGAGGTATCCATTAATATTAAAGAAATTTTCCATTTTTAATTAAAAAATATACACAAAAAAAAAATCTGTAATAGGTTATATCTTAAACTAATTTTGACAAAGATAGCTCATCAAAAATTATACAAGCCTTGGAATTTTCATTCTTTTTTAAAAAAATTTTTGAATCCTTAAACCAGGTGAATTTATAACCCGCTTCGCGAGCGAAAGCTCTAGTTTTAAAAAATAAATTTTTGTTAAATTGAGTAAGACTATCATTAATATAAATACTATCATTATACCACTTAGAGTTAACAGTTTTACCGGTTAATTTTAATTTTTTAACACCTTCCATCAAATTTCTTTGTCTTGAATTGAAGTCGACTCTGCCACTATTTTTCTGGACCTGTTTGAGATTTTAGAAAAAGCACGATATGCTTTTGATACAGAGATCTTGACTTCTACTGCGGCTGCAATTGACTCAACGGTTTTGACACTGTCCTCATTATCGATCTCAGGGACTCCCACAATTTCGATAATATTTTCAATTGATTTTTGCTCCATTACATTTAAAAGTTTTTCCAGAGTCATAAATTTATTTTTTAATTTGCAATTTTCTTCTTTAAGAAATGCATTTTCCTCTTTGATTAGATTAACAGTTGTAATTAACTCTTGCAATTGTTTGCCGAAAATATCAAATTTGTCACTCATAAAGTTGACTGAATCTACGAGGTTATTGATAGTTTCATTTTGAACATTTTGAGTTCCCGTGTGATCAGTTGAATTAATTTTGGGAGCCTGAATTTTAAGGCCAGGATTTTTTAATTTACATTTATTGCAACACCAGTTTTGTTTGGCGGTATTCGACATCTTTCTAAAAGCTGTCTCCCTCAATGCGGCACATCCAAAATGCTGAAAAGCATTGCATTTTGCGCAGTTAAGATTATCACCTTCAAAAATGTCATCATTGCAGACGCAACACAACATAATTGCCGCTTGAGATTAAAATTTACTACAGAACGGAAAATCAGAATACTAACATAGTTAACGCACGAAAACGGATATCGAGCGAGTGAGCTTAAACAAAAACGTCCGTACTGTTTGCGTACCCACTGATTACTGATAGTTGATGATACAAATGATAGAATGTTTACTTACTGAATGAATAATGTGATGATCAGTTGAAAAATGAGGGTATCTTAGGTATGGAGATACAACATTAAAGGTCGAAATTCCTCTACTGTTTATAGTATCAATGATACTATTAAATAACAAATGATCAGTGCTAGTCGGGTTCATATATGTGCTGTCTTGATATGTTGAAAGTGTTAGGTAAGTATTAGGGACACCTGTACTTGTCACAAAATGAGGACTCCCCTGAAAATAAACAATAATTTATAAATATTAATAAAAAAATATCAATTAAAAAAAAAATATATATATATATCAAACATTATAAACATTAAAACATAATCAAATAACTTACTAAAATTGTATGATACGCTGATATGATGCCTGGTGCAGAATTTTGGACTCCAACAAAATTTAAAGGCTGAGTTTTTGCACGATTTTGATCAACGTTTTTAGAGTTTAGAGAGAGATCCATTATTTTATCCATATTACTGCCCTTTAATAATAAAGAAAATAATATATTTTAGATAATATATTTAAAATAATATATTAAGATTTTCCAGTTTTCCTAAAAAATTTCCTTTTTAGATTCTGAACGAAGTGAAGAAGCTTATGTTTCTACAATGATGTTTATTTTTTTTCTTCTCTGTAAACACTTTTTCGTATAGAATCACTGGTCCAAAAGTTTCGATCAGTAACTTTATAGATCCAAAATCGGATCTAAATGGTACTTTAGAGAGGTCATTTTTTAAATTTCTCAATATTTTTTTAAAAACCGCAGAAAAACTGTAAAAAAATGGACGAAAAACGGCAAAATTTGCATTTACCTGAATTTTTGTAAAATTTAAAATTTATTTTGACCATAACTTCTAGAATAATGCAGATGGAAATTTGAAACTTTCACCAATAACTAAAAATGGTCACGAAATAATGTCATACAAATTTCAAAAAGATTTGATCAATTTTGAGTTAAGTACAACATTTTGAAAATTTTGGAAATTTATCATTTTTTGATAGTTTTTATGCAATAAATTATTGATTTTTGATATTAAGACTTGAAAATTTAATATTATCTCACTGACATATATGTTTACTTGACCTGAAAAAATCTCAAAAATCGTTAGTCAACTTTTTTTTTTTATAACCGTTTGAATTTAGAATTTCGACTTAAGTCGTTAGTTTGACATAAAATTACGCACTTTAACGTACATATAAGAAAAATGGCTATACCGATTGTTTTGAAATTTGGTGTCTATAGATAATTTCATTGCGAATATTTTGGTGCAATAAAATTTCTTACGGACAAAGAATTAAACATTTTACAAGGGTAATACTGAAAAAAAGTCGAAGGAAGTTCGGCCAAATTAATCGAGTATTTTATTTCTAGACACTAATTGATGTATTGTTATTCGCTTATCTTATCCTACGTATTTTTCAATGCTAAATTTAATACGATTCAAGTCGGTAATTATTACAGTGTGGCTTTTGACTGCCGCCCAAATACATTTCTCAAGACCGCGTGACTTATCAGTTATCACAGATTACACGGACTGACATGTATATGTTACGCAACACACAAACACATAATATTCGGGTACCTACTCTTTATACTACATATCTACTAATTCACCTACATGGTCAAGTTATGTGCTGCGGCTTAGTGGTAAAGAAATCGGCCTAGCACGCCGACAGTACCAGGTTCGATTCCAGCCCAGCTCTCCAAATTTTTGTATTTTTTTTTTCTTATATTATTAACTTCCTTCGTTCAGAATCGTTATACTGAAGAAATGATTTATCGTTTCTTTAAAATTTAATACGCCCGTCAAGAGAATCCCAACCATCGTGCGAAGTATGTCCAGCTTTTTATAATTAAAACAGTTTCTGGAAAATGTTGGTTGTTTTTAGGCGATACCGATTTTTAGAGGAAAAAAGTTAATACTGGAAACTATTATAGTAATATTGTGGGTTTAATATTCATTTATATATTTTCATTTAATCTGTGCTGACATATGGGGGTTTGAAATCCTTACAAATCATGTAGCATATAATATAATGTCAAATTCGTTTTTTGCAAATTTGAGAATATTTCACAATAAAATAATATTAGAGAATATATCGATTAATTTTAAGGATTTTTGATATTATGTAATTTTATAGTATTGATGAAACTATAAATGAAATAATGATAACAAAATGATGATGAAAAATGTATAAAAATTTTAATCAAAAACATCAACAAAGTTAGTACTTTTGAGTAAATAAAATAAAATTAAAAATATTTCAGTTAATTATTAAATTGTTTCATATATTGAGTAACTTACATCAGAAAAAGTTAATATCTATTTCTAATAGGTACGTCTGGCATATGTAAACAAAATCAATGAATAACTAAGTAGGTAGTAAGGTACGATATTATTTACCTCGAACTTTTCCCTAGTCCTTAAAATTTCCTAGTTAAACAATGCAAAAAATTCTTGTTCATCGCGAATATTTTAATGAATAACTCGTAGTTCTTAAACAACAAATTATGATATTTTCCTCTTGTATATACAAATATAAGGTCATTAGTGTTATTTCTAATTTTTGTTTTATTCATACATATCTTTCTAAAACTATACATATAGTAGGTATATATATAATTTTTATAACATGTTAAAATTAATACATAAAAATTAATAAACTGTAATGTCTTAAAAAAATACAAATCTTGAAATTTTATTTGGATTACTTGAACTTTTTTATCAGGTCCCTACAACTTTGAATTAACCAAGTTAAACTGTATCAACTATCTGATTCTGTGAACGATATTTTGGCCATAAAGATTTTTTATAAATATTAGCCGTACAAAAATACTAATGAAAGTATATCAAAAATAATATCAGAACGTACGAGGCCACAGAATGAAATTGCATGACTTCACTTTTATTAAATGTATACATGAAATATTAATATCTTCAAAAATTGGCTAAATAACAATATATTTGATGTTGAAATAAATTGACATACTAATAACATATTCGGATCAGACGGTTTTTTAGCTTTTGCAGGCAGAACAAGTAGATATCTTAAACTTTTATAACCATGATTTTATCCCTAATAGCTGCACGATGGAATTATATGCTGGGGATATGAGGCTAATGAAGATTATAAACAGTCACAAAGATTGCAATACTTTACAAAACAATATTAATTGTTTTGCCAATTGTTGAAAAAATTATGATATGGCTGTGAATTCATCAAAAAGTAAGAGAATTACTTTCAGAAGAAAACGTCAACAGATAAAATTTGACTACTGTGTATGGATTGGCACTATAATTGCTCATACAAATTTAATAAAATATCTAGGTGTCATTCAATAAAGTAAACTATATTACTAGAAGCATATAAAAAATATAGTATATAAATTAATACAAATGTCAGGATTTGTAAAAAGAAAGTTTTTTGTTCTCTGTACCTTGTATTCTTTAGATTAATAGTATTTAATAAAATATTTTATTATGGCTAACTGTTGTGTAAAATATCCACATGTAATATAAAAAACAATGTTTGGTGGCCTGAAAAATTAAAAAGTAAGGAAGAAATTGGAGGAATTTAAAAAAAAAGTTATATTGTGTGTACTTCATATTTTAATAAGTGATATATTAACTATTTGGGAGTCTGAGATTGGTCTAAATACACAGTAAGGAAATATTTTTGATCTGAAATATAATTCAATCACAATATTCAATTTTGAAATATATTTATTCTTAGATTTCTTTTGAAGTTCCAATACTTAAGAATAGAGCAATTCTATTTGTAAACTATAAGGAAGATAGTTACCAAATTGAAATCAAAAGTAGAAAGCTAATATTTATTTAATCACCTAAAAAATAGATCTTCTGTTATAATTAAATTGTTCTATAGCCATTTTCATTAGTAGTAATAAATATATATATATTTAAAACAAAATTTTATAAATATTACACTATGTTCATGCCTTTTTTTAACTGCTTACCTCAATTTAATTATGACTTCCCCCTCCCCTCCCATACAAAAATCCTGTCTAAGGCACTGTGTACATAACAGTCCCTATAATATTATATGTAAGGTGTACTGTAGAAATGTGACATATAACATAAGGAAATAATCAAAAACAACACCATACATGTGTTTATTACTCAAAACATATCCAAATAAAATATAAAGTATGAATTGATATGATTTACTACTTCATACAATTATGTTAACTACCTACACTATATTATTTATAAACTCAATAAAGCCAAATTCCTAGAATATGTACATGCACACTGACAATTTGTATATTAATAAAAAATATCATAGACCTCAATTAGTAAAAGATTTAGAGATTTTGTTTTTTTAAGAGGATAGTTAAGAATAAAGCTTTGAGGAAACAATATTTTCATTAAAAATACTTTGTGAGGCATTACATACTACATTGTAACTTAAAATAATAATGTAATTAACAAATTATATCTATATAATATAAGAAATTGTATTATAACAGATAATTTAGAATAAATTTAATATAATATATTAAATTTATTAGATTAGTGTACCTACATATATATATATATATATATATTATATATATATATGTAGGTACACTAATCTTTTACTTTTAAAAATGGGAACAAATGCACTTTAGGTACTACGCCCATCATGAATTTCAATTTTTTTTTTTTTTTTTTAAGATATGTTTTTCAACGCTGATTTCGAAACGGTTTGATTTTTTTTGCGGAAACCATTATTTTCGAAGTTACAGCCTTTAAAAGTTTCTGATTTTACGTTTATACGCATGCACGCTACACTTTTGCCGTGCGAAGCACATATAAACGAATTCAGATGTTTTTTTTACCAGCGCAAATTCAAATTCAATTTTTTTAAAAATTTTTTTTACTGTACCTATACACATAACAGACAACAGTCAATACAATTAATATTTAACATATATTAATAAACAATATAATCTGTTTCTTCATCATCATCTGTATCGCTGTTATATCGTCACTTGAGTTATGTTCAACATTTGGGACATTCGCATAATATAAATTTCTGTCTACAAACGTAGGTTAGCTTTGGTGGATTCCACTTTGCTCCGCACACCAGAAATATCGGTCAATTTGCTGTGCAACGTGGGGACATTTTGGTTTGATAATCGATTTGTTGTGCGAAGTCGAAAGTGATTAGAGCTTAGCAGCACTCGTTATTGTTGGGTCATGTGATGATCGGCAGGCACGCAATACGTACTATTTGCCATATAATCACAATATTTGTAAGAATATGACTTCCAAAATAATAATTTCCGTAAAAAAAAATCAAACAATTTCGAAATCAGTGTTGAAAACACGTCTTAAAAAAATTTTTTTTTGTATTTCATAAGGGGTGTGATAAAGAGCATTTTAGCTTAAAAATGTTTGGATAATTCATGCTGAAATTTTTTTTTATAAGTTAACAGAACATATCCAGTATACACATAGCATTTACTTACCGTGATAAAACAAATTCTTCTATTTTTTAAGGACGATTCATAAATGGCTTCATCAGGTGTGATATTGAATTCAGTAAAACATGTAAATAAAGAACATTAAATATTAATGATACTATACATAATTCTAATTAATATATTTGTCAATTTACTACAAACTATACCTATCATAGATTATCAAAATGGTGTTTGCAAATGGTTCATCAAATGCAAGGATATAGATTAATACGTGTACTAAGGTACGCCATTTTAGTTATTTCGTTCACCACCAGAGCATGTTAGATACCACGTTGCAGGCATAGACATAATAGAATGGACTGCGCATTCCTATCTCTTATCAGTCAGCGTGTATTAAGCGAGCGGGGTAGATTCAGTTTTGTGGGCATTCATGGAATAGAAATAAATTTTCATGGAATAAACAATAGGTATAATGGAACATTTTAGGTAGCCATAATTTAATTTATAATGAATTTGAAATGGTACAGAATTTATGACAATGATTTAATCATTAATCATTAGGGAACGGATTTATATCTAATATGTAAAAGATTGTTCAGTGGCGGATATGAGGGAGGGGCGATAGAGGAAGTCGTTGTGGTGACTTCAAATAGGCACTTACAAAGGATATATTCGATTTATTTTATTTTAAATTATATATATTAAGATAAACATCCATAGATCATTACACTTTATTATGGAACATTCATCCTATTGGGCTATATAAACAATAAAAAAACAAACAACAAAGGTAATGAATTATTCAAAATAACGAATAAACAATAAAAATAAAATAAAACAGCATACCTAATATAATATTTTTGAATTAAGCACAAAATAATTAAAACTTTAAAAGTTCAAACTTAATACCTACAGGTTATAGGTACTTTAAAAAAATTATAATGATTTATTATTGCTTTATGCGGTGAATACTTTAAGTTAAATGTAATCGAATTCTTTCAATAGGTTTGACTAAGAATGTTATTGTGATGATGCAATCGTAATGTAAGATATGTTTTAAAAATTAATGAAACCAAGGGCGTAGCCAGGATTTTTACAAGGGGTGGGGGGCACGTAAGCATAAAATTTTAAATATTCATTAGAATAAAGGCAAATTAGAATAAATTTACAATTTCCGTTAAAATTACTTCGCTATTACGCGCAGCCTAATTGTAGGTACTTATGCACTGCATACATGTAGCATATAGTATTATACCTTTATAATAATATATAATGATATCGTGCTCTAAAATCTAAATGTCTAAGTTGTTATTACAGTGTTATAATAATATTTCAATGTAAAAATAATAGAAAGCTTTTCTGCGATAATAATCAACAATATCTTCTCTTGGGGAAAAATACATCACTGTGCAGTCAAAAATTGATTACAGCCTATAGATATAATATTCCAATTTAATTTACCTAACCTTTTATAGAAAATAATATCAAGTCTCCTAAAGAAAAAACGCATTCAAAATCTTCAACACCAATAAAAATTAGCAAGTCTCCAAAAACCAACTCCAATGAAATCGCATTAACTAAAAAACTAATGCAAATCTCATTTGTCAATACTTCAAAGTGTAGAATATATTATCAAGTCTCATAAGTGATTAATTCACGTTGTAGAAAATAATGTCAAGTTATCTAAAGAACAAACGCCATTAGTCATTAATTCAAGTTTTAAAAAGAAATTTCAAGTTGTTTATAGAACAAAATGTTCATTAGCAATTAAAATTAGCAAGTCTCCATAAACAAATTCCAACAATACCTCATAGAGTAAAAAATTTTATAAGTCTCCTCTTTCATCACTTCAAGTAGCAGCATATGATATTAAGTCTCCTAAAGAACAAACTCCAT
>JAIPRM010007264.1:0-17417 GCA_025469315.1 Stegophylla sp. TES_Ste_2020 | reverse complement strand
TTCCTTCGTTCAGAATCGTTTTACTGAAGAAATTATTTATCGTTTCTTTAAAATTTAATACGCCCGTCAAGAGAATACCACCCGTCGTGCGAAGTACACCCATCGTGCGAAGTATGTCCGCTTTTTTTCTCATTTATTTTTTATATTGTCAGTTTTTTTATATTAACAGCTACCCTCGTTCAGAATCGTTTTATTGAAGAAATGATTTATCGTTTCTTTTTGCAGTTGGTGCTTGCAAAACGGTATGGAGTTAAATCTAAGTAAATGTTCTGTAATAACCTTTTCACACAAAAAAAACTTTCCTACATACAATTATAATTTATTAGCACATTCACTTAAACGTACTTCACTCATCAACAATTTAGGCATTTATTTTGACACAAAATTAACATTCAATGATCATATTAATAAAATAAAAAATAAAGCAGCTTCCAAATTAAGTTTCCTTGAACGATGTTGCTCGGATTTTTATGACCCATTTGCTATGAAAAATATATATTACTCTTTAGTTAGATTTCAATTAGAATATTCTGTACTAATTTGGTCCCCAAACACTATAACCTCTATTATAACTCTTGAATCTATACAAAACTCATTTTTACGATTTCTTTCTTTTAAATGCAGAGTAGATAAACCACCTCATTCTGGTTATAATGGGATTTTAGGATTTTTTAATATGTCTTCTCTAAAAAATTGTAGAAATTATCTTATCTTAAATTTTCTATTTAAATTACTTAATAATAAAATAGATTGTAGTCCATTACTAGAAAACCTTAATTTTAAAATTAATGTTACTAAAACTAGAAATAATCACTTATTTTTCTTAAAAAACATAAAAACCAATTATTTACTATATTCACCTACAAACATACTCATGTCAATTGGTAATTTTACACATTTAGACCTATTTTCCTGTAACATAAATGATATTAATAACATGTATAAATTAGCTTAATCGTATTATATATTAGTATATTACCAATTAGAAATACTGTGAATTTGTATTACCTATTATTTGTAGTAATTTTTGTATCTTGTTATTTTATTTTATTGTATTTTTATATTTTTATTTATATATATTTTTTTTACGATGGTGTGAAATAAAATCTACATGCATCAATAGTTCTCTTATTATTTTATTCTATTTTGAGAATTCAATATTTTCGGTTATTATACTTACTAAGTAAAAAAATAAAAATTCGGACCTTTTTCTAACACTTTATTTTCTTATTAATTTTTTTTTATTTTCTTTAATTATTAGATAAATAAAAGCCGAAAATACTTCGCACGACGAGTATTCTCGCATCTCGGGTGTGAAGCTCTTGGTGGGATTATTAAATTTTAAAGAAACGATAGATCATTTCTTCAATAAGACGATTCTGAACGAAAGAAGTTAATAATATAAAGAACAATAATAGTCGTCATTTTCAACACACTCAAAATATATTCAAAATACTGTACTTAACTCAAAATTGATCAAATATTTTTGAAATTTTTATGAAATAATTTCGTGACCATTTTTAGTAGTTGGTGAAAGTTTAAAGTTTCTAGCTACATTATTTTTTAAGTTATGTTAAAAAATAATTTTCAATTTTATGGAAATTCCGGTAAAAGAATATTTTGCCGTTTTCTGGTAATTTTTCAATAGATTTTCCTCGTTTTTGAAAAAATGACCTCTTTAAAGTACCATCTAAGTGTGATTCGGGTTCTCTAGAGATACTGATCAAAACTTTTCGACAAGTATTTACATGCGAAAGTGTTGACAGAAAGAGAAAAAAAAGCCGGACATACTTCGCACCTCGGGTGTGAAGCTCTTGGTGGGTGTATTACATTTTAAAGAAACGATTCTGAGCGAAAGTTTCAAATACTATATAATAATAATAATTGGCTATTAGGAAATATTTAACAAAATGTTATTTAATAATGTTGGGTACCTATTCGATATTTGTGTGAGTGAATGTGTGTGCATGAGGTGATAAATGTCTTAATAAAAATGAAAAATGTAATAAAAATCTATTTTAATAAATTAATAAATGGTTAACCTCTCAGTAATTAGTGTAATTGGCATTTTGTTCTTTTTATGGGAATCCCTGGGTTTTGAGCTATTTATAGAATTAACTTTTTTTTCTATAAAATCAATTATTCAAATTAAATCAAATACCTTCAGTGGTTAAATTAGAAAATTAATTTTGTGAAATTACTGGTGTTTGGGTCATTATATTTCGCTGTTTTTACAATTTTACGCTGTTTTTACAATTTTACGGAAATACACTGCAACATGGCACTAGTATCCGGAGCTTATTGATACATCATTCAAATACATATATTCAAAGTATTTCCAAAAAGAGAGTATGAATATTTAATTCCAGAAATAGAAGCAACCTATGTATCCATATTTTACTTTAGTGTATATAAATTGCATACTTTAGCCCCTTAATAAATAGCCATACCCATTCCCCTTAAGAAAACTATCCTGAGTGGACAAAACAATATTACTTAAAAAATATAAAATTTATAATTATTACGAAAAAATAAAAAATAAATATTTTTTACTCATCCTGTTTATATCCCATCCACTTTTAACTTTACTAAGAATAAGAAACAGTATTGACGAGACAAAATAATCACACATCAAAAGTTTTCTTTCACCTAAATATTCTTCACATTATTGTCTATTTATAATTTAAGTTTGCACGAATTTTGAATTAAAAAATAAAAAAGTTAAGTGTTTTTGTCAAATTATGGGAATTTTTTTTTCAAATTTTGGAAAAATTACCTCTTTAAAATACCATCTAGAGCCAAATTCTGATTCAAAAAGTTGCTGGTCTAAACATTTAGATAACTTTCATGATATGAAAATTTGTTTCCGAATAAAAATAAAATAATAATAAACATCTGTAAAATTTTGCTCCACTCATAATCTAAAAATGAAAATTCATCCTCTATTTATAAAATTTCCAAAAATTTTACATTTATGACTAAGGACTTCTCTAATATATATATATTATACGTGTGTGTGTGTGTGTGTGTACGCGTGTAAATAATATTGCACCCACACTGGTAAACATTTTTGTAGGTGCCTTTGTTTCAAAATTATTGAGTAACTACTACAACAATTATTTTTACTCAGCTAGTTTTATATCCTTCTATTAATAGACAATAGGAAACACAATTTTCGATGAGAAAAATAAATGTTTTTATACAAAGAGTGTTCATATTATATGTACATTTTCTCTCATCAAAATATTACTTGTATTTCTGTCTATTTATAAATTACGATCTATTATGTAGGTAAAATAGATCTATCAGATTAGGTCTATTTATTCTTCTTAGAATTATTTAAAAGAAAAACAATATACAGTTATTAAAAACACATAATTTTAGTAATTTATTAACAAGTGAAAATACCAATTAAAGCATTCATGTGATGCAATTAATATTTTATAGACAATTATTGAATAGTATATTTTGTATTATTTTGGTTTGATATCAAATGCTTCAAATGCACCTTCTGATGGATCAATTAAACATGGAAAAGTGTGTACTGATGGTGGAGGACTCAGTCTAAATACTGGATCATAACGTGGAGGAACTGAAACCAAATTAAGAATTGAATTTTAATTATCTTTTTTATTTAATAAAAATCAAGTGTTAAATAATAATATACCTCTGGTATAAGTATTGCTTTCATTATCTTCTGGTGTAATACCATCTGTATAAATATATGACAAACATGTAGTAAAAAAAAAAAAGTAATTGTAAAAGTTTTATTTAAATGTTAATTATATAATTGTATACAAAGTATATTGTATCATAAGGTTATAAATTATTATATTCATTAAGCAAATGAAGTTCTCAATATAAATATTGAAAAGCTGAGAAAAGAAGTTTGCGATACTAATTAATATGTCTTTTTTTAATAAAGAAAACAAGGATATTCTAACCAAGAAATGTTAAACTGTGAGTTCCAAGTTGAAACCAAGTAAATACAAGGTCAATCTACATTAGTCACCAGAAATTACACATAACTATAGTAGTTATAATAATACATGTGTGTTAACTGAAAAAAAAAATCATAGTTAAATATTATAAGTACATCATATTATATGAATAAATGAGTTAAAAAATTGTTAGTTTCTCAAGAGTAAACAAATTTAATTAATTTTTAGAACATCATGAGCAATTAGGTAAATTTCAGTTATGTGGTATTGTTGTAACAGTAGTGATATTTTGTATCAATAGTTGAGGGCTGGAAATTAATAATGGGCAGTATCAAAAACAGAGTTGACAGGCAGAAAAATTGAAGCCTTTGAAATGTGGTCGTATAGGCAAATGTTAAAGATTTCATGGACAGATAGAATTACGAACCAAATGGTACTGGAAAGGATGGGTAAACAGATGGAACTATTAATTACAATAAAATCTCGGAAGCTTGAATACATTGGACATATTATGAGAAATAATCAACGATACAATATACTCCAGCTTATATCACAAGGAAAGGTAGAAGGAAAAAGAAGTGTCAGAAGAAGATGAATATCTTGGATGAAGACCTGGTTCAATACAACAACAATTGATTTATTTCGGGCATCACTTCACAGGAATGATATTGCCAATATCATATCCAACACCCAGAACGGATAGGAACTCACAGAAGTGTCAAAAAAAAAAAAAAAATGAGTTAAGACTCGAAAAATTGAGCCTTATGTCTTCACTAACAACTTATAAAGAGGGCTATGTTCCACGACCAATATAAAGTGTACAATAATCATAAATAAATGCAGTGAGAGCTATTTACTATAGCGCTGCTGGTGTAGTTAAAAATTGAATAACTCGGAATCAAATTTTTGGAATTTAGCCTGTTATTAATTTCCAAACATCGGTTATAAAGAAAAGATGCTTATTAGAATGATAAAACTATCAAATTACTTATTTTTTTTTCCACTTGTTTCCCTTCTTTATTTAGAACAATAATTTCTTCCATATCATCAGATTCTTCAATACCTATAAAATAATGTATTTTAAATTTTCATGTACTTTAGTTACTTATAAATAAAATGTCAATACAAAAATTGTTGCCTATTTCATACATTTAATATTCAAAAATATATTATATTAGTATATTCAAAAATTCTGAGTGGAGCAAAGAAGCTAGTGTTTTTGCAATGATGTTTATTTTTTTATTTTTTATGATAATTTTTTCGTGAAGAATATTTGTCCAAGAGATTCAACCAACAACGTTTTGCATCAGAATTCAGCTCTAGATGGTACTTGGAGAGGTCATTATTCAAAATACTCAAGTATTTTTAAAATTTTGAAAACAACCCAAAATTTGACAAATATGCTTTTAAACCCTTTTTTTAATCCAAACTTCATGGAAATTTAAATTTAGGTAGACAATGAATACTTTGGTAAAATTTTGTTTTTCTTAAATTTTTTTTATAAAACTGACAATTATTTCTGTGTATTAACTAATGTAATATAGCTGTAATAGTGTATTAACTAACTAACTAATGCTTCACTCAGAATCATTTTATTGAAGAAATTATTTATCATTTCATTAAAATTCAACACACCTACCAAGAGTATCCCATCCGAGGATTAAAGAATACCCATGGTACAAAGTAGTTGTACTATTTATTTAAATTAAATAGAAGCCAAAGAGGTTTTCTCTTTGGCTTCATATTTTCTGTAATTTGTATATAACATTAAAAAGAAAACACATTGTATTGACATCATCTATTGAATACATATGACAAATAACTCACACTGTATAATACTAGAATTTACATCAGAGTTATGAGTACGAGGTAGTTTTCTTAATTTATTAATAGTTTCTGAAGCACTTCTCTTTTTCTATAATTTAAATAAAATATAATTTACTTATAATGGACAATTTATAAATTATTATTTAAGAACATAGGTGCAATCTTAGATGAGTCAAGTGCATTGATCCACTCATATATTTTACTGTAGATATAAGAGTACTGTTTTGATTAACTTGAAAATCTTTTTAAAAATAGGCAAGTCATATTTTCAGAAAAATATTATGTAAATAATAAATGTATTATTAAAACAAAGAATATATATTAATGATTGTCACTTTATACTCAAATACCTGTGTTGATATAAGTATTACAAAAATATACAAATTAAATTTTCCAAAAGTCAAAAAACTAATTTAGTACTCTTCAAAATTTAGTTATATCAGTGCTAATAGCTATAAACATAGTGAGGATAAGTGACTTATATAATAAATAAGCCAAATTAAAAAAAATGACCTGGAAAAAAGATGACTTATTTTATTATTATTGTTATCTTAATTAATCATTTCAAAATATAAACTTATATATTTTAGTTTGTAGTTAATATTATTATAATCATAGAACTTACTAGGCCAATGAATAATTTTATTTAGAGAATTTGACACCAATAAAAATTAACGAGTCTCCATTAATAGATGGAGATCACACATGGTATATAGCAGAATTAATTTTTCATGAAATCTACTTTAAATCGAATTTCTAACTTTTGGTTCTCCACAAATTCAAACTTATAATTTCTAAATTTTCAATTCAAATTTTATAAAATTTTTAAGAAAAAAATAAAAATGAAAAAAGCTGATTTTAATTAAATTTCATGATAAATTCAAATTTGTTTTCAGATTCCATTTTATCATATGCATTACTAGATCAATTGGGTGCATTTAGTAAAAAATGAATTTTTATTTCTATATTGCACGTGTGATAAACAGAAACAGCTGTTACTAAGTACCTATCGAAGTCAATAGTCTATTTTGTGTTATAATATTTATGATAATGTATTGAATGGGATCAAACTATTGATGATTACAAAAAATTTTTAAAATAGTACTATATTATTATAAACATATTTGTATAACTATTATATAAGGTTGTGCATAGGTAGGCAATAATAAAACTTTTAACGCCAAAAATATTGAAAAAGTGAAAAATAGACCATAATTACAAAAAATAAAATTCATAAAAAAAAAGTAACTAAAAGTGAAATAAGTGAGTCGCTATCAGCACTGTTACATGGTTTTAGGATTTCAAAGTAAACAATATTTATGCAAGATGTGTGTGTATATATATATATGTTGCCAAAGATGACAATTAGTCAATGTTGACAATGACTAGTCAATAACGACAATGCCTGATTTAGTAAGGAAATAATGTTAGTAACTAGCTATTGATGACAAATTCTGATAAAAGAAGGCAATGATGATATAAAAATTAAACATTGATTTTTTATGTAATATTTTTTTTTTTATATTCAATTAATGATATTATCAATGATTTTATATTCAACTAATGATGAAATTGCCTTTTAAAATTTTAAATATATTGCATTTAAATCCATTTTAAAACAACTTTATTAAGACGTCATTATTTACTATTGCAATGCACGAATAGTAGTGTATTACTTATGGATTATGACTATACTTGATAACTAGTAATTAAAACTTACATTTGTTAATTTTATAATAAGCAATAAAAATGATAACATAAAACCGGGTTTTCCATAGTATACTATATGCTTCATAATATAGATTAGGATGAGGATTAACAATACTTCCTAATATAATACAAAAATGTTGATAAAATTACGAAATATTCAGTATTGCTTATCCTTTACGGTCATTTTCAACAATGACTAGGAAACCACAACAATTCTTAAACTATCATCTTTTCCAGTAATATATATATAATAAAAAATAAAATATTTGTTGAGAAATAAATATAATAATTAATATACAGGGGTGATTATTTTAATACAGCACTTTAAATTTAGTTTAATTAAATAAAAATTATAATACAAATACCTCAAGTTGACCAAATGCTTTAAATGAAATTAGGTTCATATTAACTGGCACAGTTTTAGAATTAAAATTTATTCTAAATGGCATACTGTTATCATATGATTTAGTACTATAACTCCGATTATATTTAGTTTTTGGCATGGAAATACTAGCTCCTCTAAGGGCTTCGATAGGTTGAACAGTAAATACTGATCGTTTTACTTGTACATTAGAGATTTCACTACTTAATAAATACATGTAACGAGCAAATGACTTTTCTTCTTTCAGCATTTTAAAATCACGACTAAGAATCTGAAAAAAAAAAAAATTATAAATTAATAATTTTTATGAATTATGTATAATAAATATAAATTTATTTTATTTTAAATTCTAAGTGGGGCTCAGAAGTAACTGTTTTATAATGGTATATTTTTATTTATTTTTTTCTGTTAACACTTTTTCGTTTAGAAATACTCATTCAAAAGTTTTAATTAGCAACTATTTGAATCAGAATTTACCTCTAGATGGAGATAAAACTTTTGAGATTTTTTGAAATTTGCATTAGTTTTCTCAAAATTTGAGAAAAACTACCTAAAATCTGACAAAAACGCCTTAAAAACTACCTTTTTTTTACTCCAAACTTTGTGAAAATTTAAATAAAGATTGACAATAATGTAAGAAATTTGGTGAAAAAATGTAAAAATTTGTTTTTTCTAACACTTTTATCTGATTAAAATTCTTTTTTCTGTTCTCAATTATTAGTGGTGTATAAAAATGGCCAAGCACAAAATGTTTATTGTAATATAATTAAACTTTATAATTTTTAGGTGAAATTGTCTTATATAAACTGAAGTTCACTTAGAATTATTTTATTGATTGGTTGATTATATGATTTATCATTTCTTTAAAATTTAACACACCCACCAAATTCCACTAGAGGAGCGAAAAATACCCACGGTGCGAAGTATATTTAATTTTTATTTATTGTAGTTAACACCAAACAGCAATTATTCTAAAGCATATTTGTATATATATATATATATATATATACACACAGGATGTTCCAGTACAATTTGACAAATGCAGTAACTTTTGTTCTATTAATAATTTTTAACTTTTCTTTTTTTTTATTAAGGACCCAAATTTTCAAATTTAAAATTTTATACTACAATTTTAGAAAAAATTCAAAATATCCATTTTATAAACCTGATTTTTAGAAAAATATTGGTGCTTGAATCTAGAGACTTAACCTTTATTCGAATTATTAGATATAATCTTTATATGAAAAGGTTGATTTGTTCATTTTCTACGATTTTTCAAGTTTGCTAATAATTTAATGATATTATCAAACATATCATTTATGTATAATATTATTTTATTATTTTATACAATATTGATGATATTATGATGTCAATATTGGTGATGTATTAAACAATATTATTTGCGAAATTAAAAAAATTGTAGAAAATTAACGGATTAACCTTTATTAGAGATTTCAGCACCAATATTTTTCTAAAAATCAGGTAACAGAATGGCTGTTTTGAATTTTTTATAAAACCGCAGTTAAAAATTTGGTTAAAAAAAAAAAAACTGTGTACTCTACTCAATGGAGTGTTCTTTGCACGTTGGGTAGGTTACTCTTGATGGGTGTATTGAATCTTAAAGAAACAATAAATCATTTCTTCAATAAAACGATTCTGAACGAGGCTTCAACTAATACACAATAATAATTATCAGTTTTGAAGAATTAAACTTAAATATTGAACTATAAATTATTTTGTTACAGACAACATTTACGAAAAACGATAATTGATTTTCATATATTCACATACCTAATGAATACTTCATAAATAATTTCAATTTACAATAAAATATAAGCATCATAATAAAATAAAGCTACTCTAATTATTGTAAATCAAAATTTATGCACTGTAACATATTTTTACTAATATTTATTGTGGCACATGTAGTCAATCACGTTTAAAAATAATGCAAAACATTTGTATTACTGGGTTTGATTCGAACCCGGCACCGTCATGTGAAAAGGGTATTGTTGTCCCATTACGCTACACTAACATCATTGAATGTTGGATTGAAATTGTAGGTATTTAGTATAATAACGGAAAATATTGAATTTTCAAAATAGAATATAATAATTAGAAAATTATTGAAGCACGTGGATTTCAACTCACACCATCGTATTTAGCGTTGAAAAATACATAAGAAGGCAAAAAAACATTACCAACAACCTTTTGGGTGTTAATTAAACCAAAATAAATTACCTCTAATTGCTTATCCAGTATATCCTCTTGCCATTTTAAAGTTTGTATTTCTTCTTGAAGTTTTGATCTCATTCCAACAGTCTTATCATCTTCGTTAGTTTCGACTCCCCTATTAATAAGCAATTACTTAAATGTAAATGAAAGTGATTAATTAAGCATACAAAGTAATTGAGATGTTTTTAAAATTTTTAATGAAACTTTAGGAACGTTTTAGTTACCTCCATCTAACTTGATTTTTTGTCTTTTTTTCAATTAAACCGATGCCTTCTAATACATTTGTAATATCATATATACGTCTTTTTTGTTTAACAGCTAGCATAGCAGTGGCCTTGAACAATTATTGATTTGAATTAGGAAATTAACTATTTTAAGCACATAACTAAATGTAATATTACATATTTATAGACATCTCATTTTTATAATCTTCTCCTTAATTATATTTTGGAAATTTCTCAGATTTAAAATTAGTCTTAGATTTTGAACGAAATGAAGAAGTTAGTGTTTTTACAATAATGTTTATTTTTTTTTCTGTGAACAATTTTTTGTTTGGATTTACTTGTCCAAGTCTCGCAACTTTTTGAAACAGGATTTGCCTCTAGTTGGTACTTTAGAGAGGTCATTTTTTGAATTTCTCATTTCTTAATTTCTTTTCTGAAAAAACTTCCCAAAATTTGACAAAAGACTTATTGAAACCATCATTTTTTGATCCAAACTTTATGAATATTTAAACATAGATAGACAATAATATGAGAACATTTCAGTGCAAGAAAATTTTGAAATTGTAAAAAAAAAAATTTTGGACATTTTTCAAACACTTTTTTTCTCACTAATTTTTTTTCTCTTTATAATTTATTAGATAAAAATAGTAGAGTAAAGTAAAGTTAAGTATAGACAAGAAAACTGGACATACTTTGTACCACAGATATTCTGCGCTCTTCTGGTCAGATATTGTTGTTAGATGTATTGAAAATGACGACTATTATTGTTCTTTATATTATTAACTTCCTTTTTTTCATAATCGTCTTATTGAAGAAATTATTTATCGTTTCTTTAAAATTCTACACATCCACCAAGGGTATCTGACCCGAGAAGCAAAAAATATCCGTAGTGCGAAGTTTGTTCGGCTTTCTTTTCTATACTTTACTTTTCTAACAGTAGATAATAATTTGATATAATTTATTTCTTCAGCTATACATATGAACCAAAGATATGTCTATTTTCTTATATTTCAAGATTTCTGCAATCATATTAGGTATATTATGACATAAATTATTTGTTCATCTAATATAAGAAAAATAAATTTAGCCATAATTTTTCAACAAAATGTTTTTTTTACTAAACATTTAAATGATATCACAAGAAAAAAATGTACACATTGAAAACTAATATATTTGTCACATTGCTCAAAAAAAAAAAAAAAAAAAATGGAAGTTAAATATTTTTTTTTTTATATAGATCAGTGTAGAATATTGTTATTGATATTAAAATGTAATAATTTTAGTTCAATATAACTATACAAAAAAAAAATTACTTTGTTTAAATGCATAACTCCATCTGGAGAGTTTCGAAGTAGATCTGCAAACTTTGTTGCTAGGTTACCTAGAGATTTTTCTTGCCTGCCTTTACCTAAAAGCATATCTTCAACAGATAATGTTCTTGTTAATGATTGAGTGTCATCATCACTGCTCTCCACAAGATCAATAGTGTTTTGATCATCCATATTACTCAAATTTTAAATGTTATAATACTCGAAAGTGCATCTGTTTACTATAGTAATTATTGTTTACTGTTTAGAATTCATTAAAAGACCACAAAGGAACAGTGAACTAATAATACAAGACGTAGATACAATGGTAAAACTAAAAATGTAATTGAAAGCACACGATATTATAGTTAAGTAGGTTTATAAGAAACTAAAAAGAAATAACAACTTTTAAACAAATAGTAAGTATTTATCTGTGGTTTAATATTTATACATCTTTGACAAAATCAGTATTAAATATTGATAAGAACATGTTGATTTTATCAAGGTAAACCAGATTTTTCATTTTTCAACTGGAAGTGATGGTTTTATGTTTTATTTAGTATATGGTTATGGTAACTACTACACTCTTAACCAAAGATCTGCAATTATATATTTTCACATAATTACATAATTTTTTGTGTATTACATTAATATATCTGTGCTCTTTTTGTCAATAGCAGTCATAGCACGTCATGGTGTCATATTTATGCAATCTTATTTTTTTAGTTTCTGAGCGAAGCGAAGAAGCTTCTGATCCGGGTTAGAATATTAATGACCTTAAAAACACTCAAAAATGCATGCAAATATCCCTAATAAATATCAAAATATGTTCTTAAAAAATTAAAAATATGACTTTTTAAAATTTAATTATTAATGAAAAATATACACTAAATTAATACATAATATTTTTTACTCAAAAAATTTAAATTTGCAAAAATTACGACATTTTAAAATTTTAATGAGTAATTATAAATTAAATACAAATTAATATACACCTATAGACTATATTATATATTTTTTTGTATGTAACAAAATAATTTTAATGGAAATTAAATTAATTAGAATTTATTTTTTGGTGATTTTTTTGTACACCCTCTGAATTGACTTAAATGATAAAAGTTATTTTAAGTTTTGCGAATAGAAACGTACACCAGTTTTTGGTTAATTACGTATTTTTGTAAGCAGAAAATCTTCGTTCAGCATCGGGGAAAGTATTTAAATTATTTATATTATCATCTGTAGGTTAGATCAGCTGGTAAACTGTCACTGTCTTTTGAAGTTTATTTTACATTAAGAATTTCAGTGAATTGCTATATTATTTTGATATCCTAGTTTTTGATTAGAATCAGGGGCATGCCCAGGGGGAGGGTTTTGGGTGTTCAAACCCCCCCCAAAAATTTTATCAAATTTTTAGAAAAAGTATTGCTTAATATTTTAGATCCTGAGTGGAGCGAAAAAACTAGTGTTTTTACTATGATGTTTATATTTTTAACTGTTAACACTTTCGTATAGAAATATTTGACCAGCAACTTTTTGAATCAAAATTTTTCCTCTAAATCGTACTTTTACAAAGTAATTTTTCGAAATTTTCAACAACTTTTTCAAAATTTGGGAAAAACTTCCCAAATTTTGTTAAAACCGACTCGAAAACTATCATTTTTAAACAAAATTTCGTGGAAGTATAAATATAGATAGTCAATAATATGAAAAATATTTTGGCGCAAGAAAATTTTGAAAACACTTTTTTTTCTCACCAATGTGTTTTTCTTTTCTCAGTTAATAGTGTGATTTAATACTGGCCGAGTAAAAACAATTTTTAGTGTCATACCTACTTTATAATTTTTAAGTAAAATTGTCTTGAATAAACTGAAGTTCCGATCAGAATCGTCTTATTAAAGAAATGATTGATCGTTTCTTTAAAATTCAACTGATATATACGCTGATAATGTCCTTTTATACAATGTCAAGGGTAACATTCGCCAATCCAAATTCATTAAGATTATTTACATAATCAACTGTAGGTCAAATATATAGTACTATGGATAAGATTAACTGTGAATTGTGATCCTTAAACATAAATCAAAAATATAAATCTTTTATTATTTATTGTTCGACATGAATTAGTACCTATTATTGACAAAAACGATAAATATTATTTACCTACATAGGCATATACATAATTGCACATGTACCAGTGTCCAGTACATACTATTTGTTCTATGTAGTTGAATACATATGAATATGGTATATACCAAAATTGAAAATTATTACCTAGTAAAACAAATACATGTGAAATAGGTGCTAGTAAAAATATTGAACCCTCCCCGAAAATTTTTTTTAGGTATGCTCTTGATAAGAACATACGTATTTCCGTTGGTTAAAAGACAAAATTAGTTTTTATATTAATTAAGTAGGTTTCTAAATTTGATTTCTCAAACAGCCATTTAGTGTTTGTTATAGAAATTTAGTCTTCAGAATGTATTTTGAAAATAACTGATTTAAGACAAACGTAGTATATCCACTTCCCCATCAATTTCGATTATAGGAGCACGGAACTTTCAGTATTTCCAAGTACTTCTAAAATGTTTTCTGAATTTAAATATAATTGTCAATTTTTTCATCAGAAAATGAATTTACTTAATTTTTTTTCAAAATATACATTCATTCATAAGAATCGTTAAATATGTAAAATTAAATTCATACCAACTGCTGCTATGCACGGACGTACGCAGTGGGGTGTTTTGGGTGTTCAAACCCCAAAATATTTGAGTGTATTTACTTATTATATCTTGTAATATACTTTACTAGTCTAAAGCATAGTTATAGCATTATAGAAAAGTAAAAAACATATTTTTTGATGAGAAAACTCTTTTCATATTTTAAAAATTTTTTTGCGTCAAAATATTTTTCATAATAATGCTTATCTATATTTAAATTTCCAAAAAATTTCGATTAAAAAAAGTTAGTTTCCTAGTCTAATTTGTCAAATTTTGAGAAAACTATTGAGAATTTTTGAAAAATTACTACTTAAAAGTATCATCTAGAAACAAATTGTGATTCAAAATGTCGCTGGCTGAAACTTTTGAACAAGCACTTTATACAAAAATGTGTACACATGAAAAAAATAAAAAATTTGTATAAAACATCATTATTAAAACTTTAGTTTCTTCACTCAACTCAGAATTTAAATGATATTAAAATAGGATTTATCAATATAATAAATGTATAGCCATTGTAAATAATTGATGTAAGTACAAATAAATTCTAAAACGTTTACAGACACGAGAAAGACCTAAGCTACACATGAAATTGCGGTCTACAGCTTAATAGTATTAAATAAATTGTAGATATCTGATAAAATTAGCAACAAGTCAACGCCCTTTTTCTTCCCTTCATAGATTGAAAACGTATTTGCGTAAAAAAACAGGAAAAGAAAAATTGAATGCCTAACCTAACCTAAACTTCCACAAAAATAAATAGAACCAAAGAAAAAAATTCTGTGGATTTTATTTTTATTATATCTGTGTTTACATTACAAGACAAAAGTGTTGTAAATGAAACAAATTTTCTTGATAATGTTTTATATTTTCGTATGTCTATTAAAATAAGTAAGTTATAATTATCAATAACTGATTTTCAAATTTTCAAAAACACCCCCCAAAACCTTTTTCTGTGTACGTCCCTGCTGCTATACCATACCAAATTAATTTTGTAATTTGGTCTGTAATGCACACAACCAAAAAAAAAATTATGAAAAAGTCATAAACATCCTAATCCTACTTATGATTTTACATTGACGTTTATTTTTTTCTTTCTCTGGAAACACGTTTTCATATAGAAATACTTGTCCAAAAGTTTCGACCAGTAACATTATAGATCCTAAATTACACCTAGTTGATCCTTTAAAGAAATAATTTTTCGAATTTCTCAACACTTTTTCGGAAAATAGGGAAAATGTGTCGAAAAATTGACAAAAAAAGGCAAAATATGAAATTACCCGAATTTCCGTAAAATTGAAAATTGCTTTTTAACATAACATCTAAAATAATGCAGCTAGGGACTTGAAACATTTACCAAATAGTAAAAATAGTCACAAGAACATTTCGTAGAAATTTCAAAAAGATTTGATCAATTTTGAGTTAAGTACAGCGTTTTGAAAATTTCAGAAATTTCTCATTTTTTATTAGTTTTTTTGTAATAAAATTTTTGATTTTTGATACTAAGACTTGAAAATTTAATATGATCTCACTGACATATATGTCTAATTGACCTGAATAAATCTCGAAAATCGTAAGTCAACTTTTTTTTTTTATACCTGTTTGAAGTTAGAATTTTGATGAAATTCGTTAGTTTTACCTAAAATTACGAATTTTAACGTACATAAAAGAAAATTGGCCAAACTGATTGTTTGGAAATTTAGTGCCTAATTAGAAAATTTCATTGCAAATATTTTGGTGCAGTAAAATTTCTCACATCCGTAGCAAATTCTTGTTGGAGATCCCACCCTTCCACCTTAATTATTATTTATAAATCCATTATACGTGCCAAACTAGATTATGGTTGTTTCTTTTCAGGCTCTTCTGCTCATCATCACCTTAATAAACTCAATAATTTACAAACTTCCTGCCTAAGAACTATCATAGGTGTCTTAAAATCCACCCCTCTCCTGCTATTGAAGTCGAAACATCTTGTCAACCACTTCATATTAGAGCTAGATGGCTCGCCAGTAAATTTTTACTAAAAAAATTATCTGACAAAGAATCTTATATTTTCAATTCCTTTCTCGAGATCTATTACTCTTGGCGCTATGTTAGGGTGATCATTTTTATAAATATAAAAAACGAGACAAATAATTTTGGTTGAACTCTGAAAGAATACCAAATATTTTTTTAATTTTAACATTTCTTTAAAATATCAATTAGGTACACTTTTAAAAACACTCCTTATTTGTTGTGACTTTGAAAAAATTGATCGATATCTTAGAGGATTTTTATTGGGATTTATTATAATCATAATGATTAATTATGATTTCTAATTGGGTCATGTTTTATTTAAACTTTTATAATTTTTTTATTGTGTTGAAATATCATGGAAAATCTTCATAGGAAAATTATTTACTAATTATTATTGTTATAATTGAAGATTATTTCCTTCCATAATCAGTACCAGGGTCGCAACTAAGGGGGTGAACCCCGGATCCGGATTCTTCCCTCCGGTCAAATTTAAAATTATTTTCATATAAGTTATTTAAAATAATAAAATATACTTATAAAAACTGTTATTAGGTACAAAAATAATAATTTTTTAATAGTTTCTGTATTAAGATATTAAAAGTATAATAGTTTTAACAAAATTTGAAAAACGCTTCACCATAGCGCAAAATAGACCACATAAAGTTAGTCCATTTTGTAACAGTCTGAATATCAATAAAAATATTAATAAAAAAAGCGGGACATACTTCGCACGATGGATGTTCTTCGCACGACGGGTGGGATTCTTTAACGGGTGTATTGAATTTTAAAGAAACGATAAATCATTTCTTCAATAAGACGATTCTGAACGAGGGAGTTAATAATATAAAGAAGAAACTTAATATAAATATGAAATAGTAGGTTAGATACTGTTATTTAATAGTGTAAACATATACATTACAGTCGTTGCCAGATAAATTCACGGCACGGTGGCGACGGCGCTTATCAGTAGGTGTATCCCAAACAAGTAGCGGTGTGTTTTATATGCGCGCGGTGCGCGTCAATCGCCCTCCCCGACGATTTGTTTATTATTATAAATG
>JAIPRM010007263.1:0-17417 GCA_025469315.1 Stegophylla sp. TES_Ste_2020 | reverse complement strand
ATAATAGGTTTTATAGTAATAAATATGTTATGTCGTATTCATATTTTAATTTTTTTTTTGTTTTGATAAATTGAATTTTAAATATCAAACAACAAATGTTAATTATTTAAAATACATAATAATTTAAAATATCAACATTTTATATTTTTTTTTGGTGTAGATACACCTATAAAATAACTAATGAGAAAATAAGTTATAAATAGAAAGCCTTTATTATACTTGAACCTACTTATTAAATTTAACAGACATTGTACATGTTTTCTTCTAACATTCGTTCATTAAAAAAAAAAACATACTCATATAAAACAATAGTAACCACCTAACCACCCTCTAAATTTTATTCTGCCTTCGCCACTGAGGTTTAAATTACAGTATCTCTTTAGACTTTGGCACACGGCAGTCTTACATTAAACTATACTCATGCATGTTAGTGGAAATAGGCTAAACAATTTAGAGAACTAACCACCAACACGTATATTTGTTCGATTTAGCAGGTCGAAAATCATCCGGTTTCGAGACACACGTAGAAAATCCATTTCACTCTAAATAATGGTACATTTTATTGATTTCAAATTCATATTATACAGAATTAAAATTCCTATCGTTATAAATTTCGACAAGAATACCCCTTGATTGCAATAATATATAAAGTAACTATCCCAAAAAAATGTGGTGGTGTCTGCTAGACAGCGAACGCTATATGATGCCGTAGGCGGCTTTACGCATCTAAGGGAGGCCAGGCCCGCAGGGACCGGCCAAACGCACGGTCTCTAAGCACACTCGGAAAAGTATCTCACTCAAAATTATTCTTCAATTATTTTTTACTGTTGTTTCCACACCTGTATCTCATACGAAAGGTGTCCCACTTACAGCTAGTAATAATATAATAATAAATTTATTTTTTGCAACAACAAAATGCAAAATATAGAACACATAAAATAAACAAGTTGCAAGCTCATCCAATAAGCATATGCTTGTAGCCAATAAGCCGTGTTGATATTACTAGTGTATTATAAAGAAAATCATTTGTAAAATACTAAGAAATACCTAAAAATAGAACAAAAGGAAAAAAATTTAAACAAAATTAATAAACATTTAAATACAAGAAAATATTTTGTTAATATATTTCTTATAGTTGTTGGAATTATTGAAGTTAGATAAATTAATTTTATATTTACGTAATGAATGAATTTTTTCAATTATTGGGCTTTGAGTTCCAAAATTAGTGTGAACACTTGGTGCAATTAAATTAAAAGCGGTTTTTTAATCTAGTATTATAGCAATGTAAAGGCAAAAATTTACTTATATTAATTTTATACATAAACAATAGAATCCCCCATTTAAAATTTTGAATAATAGTTCTAACCTTAAGCTTAGAATAAATTAAATTAGTTGAATACAATTTTGGTTTTTCTAGTATAATATTAATCAAAAAATTAATAGTTGTAGATAAAATATTAATATGTGAAGTGTATGTACATCTCCACACAGAAAAGCATTCCACAAAGAAAAAACCGATTGCATTAGAGCTAAATAGATAACTCTAAGAGTTCTTATATCTAGCATATTTTTAAGCAATCAAAACTTATACAGTAATTTTCTAATAAGATTATTTAAATTGTGTATATGTTAACAAATTTTAATCTTTTAATTTAAATTAAAATTTAAATCTTTATTAATTGAAGAAATGATTTAATGTTTCTGTAAAATTCAATACACTTGCCTAGAGCATTCCACTCGAGGTGTGAAAAATACCCCATAGTGCGAAATACACATTTTTCTTTATGTTTGTACTAATGATTCTGTTTTTATGATTAGAATTTGGGCACTCAGCATGGTGTTCAGCCTGATTGGCGTGTTGAGGATGTTGTTGCAAACTGGTGGCGACCTAACTATGGATCTCCAATATATCCATATTTACCATCACATATAACGAAACCTAAAGAGCATAAGAGACTTTTTGTAGTTCAGCTACCCAATAAAGGTATGTAATATAAAATCTCAGTGAATCAAACCCCCAATATTTGTGAAAATAATTCTAATCAATTTTAATCACATTGATAAATTAGAAAATCTAACGATTCTTATGTGAGGTATTCAATTGACTAAATCTATTTTTTATCTATTTTTTTATATATTGAATTACATCTTTATGGTTGACATTCTGAAGGTAATAATTTTGTTTTTTTTTACAACCTATATATTATCACCTAGAGCAGGCGTGCCCAACCTTTTTCAAGTTGCGGGCCATATTCGAAATTTACATTTATACTCGGGCCATATATATTACACGGTTTTTTTCACATTGATAAAATGTACAATAAATATACTATCTTTGTTCATTTAGCGAATAAATAACTGTAATCGTGTGTGTTTGAAGAACTGAATATTTCCATGTTAGTCGCTAGTTTGTTTTTGTCATTAAAAATTACAGGTTTTAACTCCTCATCTGAGAAAAAAAAATAAGAAAATTTATTTTTATTTAATGTTTTAAAATCTAATTAATTTTTGTATTTACAATGAGTGTTTTTACAATGATGTTTATTTATTCATTTTATTTTTTATTTTTATTTTTATTTTCTGTGAACACTTTTTCGTATGGATCTGCTTATCTAAAAGTCTCGATCAGCAACTTTTTGAAACCAAATATGTTTGTAATTGGTACTTTAAAGAGATTATTTTTTGAATTTCTCAATTCTTCATTTTTTTTTTTTTTTTGGAAAAAACCCAAAATTTGACAAAAAAGACTAGGAAACCATCATTTTTTGATCCAAACTCTATGAAAATTTAAAAATAGATAAACAATAATATGAGAAACATTTTGGCGCAAAAAAGTTTAAAAAATGTGAATAAAAATTTTGGATATTTTTTTAAAATGTTTTCTTGTTTTCTGTTTCCCCCTTTATTTATTAGACAAAAAAAATAAATAAATAAATAAAATAAAGTGAAGTAAAGTAAAGTAAAATAAAATAAAGTAAAGCAAAGTAAAGTATAGACAAGAAAGCCAGATATATTTTGCACCACGGATATTCTTCGCTTTTCAGATCAGATACTCCCAAGAGTGTGTTGAAAATGACAACTATTATATTGTTCTTTATATTTTTATATTATTAACTTTCTTCGTTCGGAATAGTCTTATTTAAGAAATGATTTATCGTTTCTTTAAAATTCTACACACCCGCCAAGAGTATCTGTCTCGAGGAGCAAAGAATATCTGTGATACGAAGTATGTCCGGCTTCCTTGTCTATACTTTACTTTACTATTTTTTGTATTAAAATTAAAAATTGTAAATATTTTATATTTTTTAAATGCTTATTACAATAACATTTTTTTTCATTTAAAATTTTTATTTTTATTTATAAACTTTTACAAATTTTAAATTTTTATAAAATGATCACTGGCCTGTCAGAGAACTTCTGTGGGCCAGATTTGGCCCGCGGGCCGTGGGTTGGGCTCATCTGACTTAGAGTGTCTGTTAAAATATTACATAATATATTTTGTATTTATTATTATATAATTTTAAATTTTATACTTTTTAAAATTATTTAAATTGTATTCTTATAAATTATATAATTTGTACTTATTTGTATATGATGCTTACGCCTTATATATGTATTTATACTTTATTTATGTTTAATTAAACAATGATTTCCACACATAATTTGATATTAGGATTCACATTATTGAAAATGATAATAAAATAGTAATATTATCATTTTTAGTGTCATCTAAAAACAATGAAAATAATAAATATTAATGTAAGCACCAAATATTTAGCTTATTATTATTTTTAAATTGATGTTTAGCTTAAAAATGTCACCAAGAGTCCCCTACATGGAACGATTTATTGTCCAACTTATCCCGTCAAACAGTGTTTGACAGACCAAATTGTCATGTGTATGAACGTGTTTGTAAGTTTGTAAGACTGTTTGTCAAATATTTTGATGTACCAATTGAATGACCAATCGCTTGGGCGATGATAGACGCGGTTTGTGCGTCCGTGACTCTGTCTTACAAACTGAATTACACAACATTGATATGGCTTATCAGAACTGATTATGAATACTTTATACAGTCGAGCGGCAATAACTCGAAGTTAAAGGGGGATGAAAATTCACTTCAAGATATGTATAATTAGAGATACCTAACTTGAATTTATGCAAATAAAATCAAAATTTCAAAATATGTAATAAAATATAATTTTAAAATTTGATTAAAAATTGAAAATATTCATTGATTTACTGACAAAAAAATCCCTTAAATCTCACAAAATGTCCTTAAAAAATGTTTTCTTACAAAGTGAATAAATATAGTGCTGATATAAGTAAAATTTTTGTCAAACAGTAGAGTTATGTAGACATATCATTAGATGATAATAGTTATTGTCTTTGGCAGTTAGTACCATAAATAGAGTTACCTTAGTTCATAGAAGTATGTTTGTTTATAGGTATCAGTATTACTGGTATCTTTGGTGTTATTGTAATATCCAGAAAACCCAGATATAACAGATATAATAATACATTTAATAACGAAGCTACTTATCTCAATTTTATATTTGAGTTAACAAGACTTATAATATATTGAGTGTTATTTTAATTTTTAGGGGAATAAAAATAAAATTGAGTAGTCAAGTTTTTTGAGTCATCGCGACTCAACTGTATTCAAATTTATGTATGAAAACAAACTTTACAGTTACCAACCAAAAAGTTTAGTTAGATATCATCAAACTAATCATTAGGTACTGTGTCAGATATGACAACTGATTAGCCAATTGGTTTGAAAATAGATTGTTCCATGTGTGGGACCTTTTACACCCAATATTTTCATTTCTGTCAAATTTTATGTTACTTACATAAAACACTAAAACTTTGGCTTCAAGCTTAAAAAAGTGGTTTTAAAAATAAAATTGATGTAAATTGTATTGCTTATAACAAAAAGTAGATTTTGAAAAAATGTTGTTTACGACAATTTGCCTTCTAAACGTCGATATGTAATGTCACTACTGATTATATTAAATTAAGTAATATTTTGTTGACATTAAAATGATTTATGTTGTGTTAACATTTAAATACCAATGTTTCAATGATTTTAACTTATTATTTCAAAAAATTCCATTTCAACATAAAATTATTGAAGACTAATAGTGAGAAGTTGTTATTAAATATTCACTTATTATCTATCAATATAATGATTTACACTTGTACTCAATAGAACTGTTTTTTAACAAACATTAAGAATGATTTTATAGCTATGTTGGTGTACTTTGTTCACTTATTAATTCAAATATAGTGTTTATATCTATTTAATTTGTGGATTGATTTGTAAATTAAATAAGATTATTTATTGAAGATTTCTGTTTTTAAATCGTGTGATCATTTAATTATTTTTTAGCGTTGTTTGATGTGCCGGAAAATTATGAATTGATTTCAGTTCCTCTATTTGAGGTATTAGATAATAAACAAGAATATGGACATGTTATTTCTTCATTGCCTTATGTTATTGGAAGGTATAATTTATATTAAATTACATTTTGCTTGAATCCCAATTGAAAATACATTTGTTTTTTCAGATTAAATTTCATTTTTATGTAATATAGAACTAGCTGTTGGATATTTTAAATATTTGCTGCCCTCAAGCAATTGAACAGATTGATCCATGATATTGTGTAATTGAAAAGCAAATTTGCTATAAGTGAATTGGGTGCTAGTGTAGCATGCGATCTACAAGCTCATTTCTGATGTAACGTGTGATTTACCAGCCTATTTTTGGTGAATTTATTTTGTATTTCAATATGTAGTATAAATACATAATTCTACTCGATTATGCGGTCTACAAACGTAGGTTAGTTTACCGGGTGTTTGGTCGACTTGCTACGCTTATCAATTCCTCCGCTTCGCTCTGCACATCAAAAAAATATTTTTCGGCTTGCTGTGCAACGTCAGGACATTTCGGCTTGATAATTGACTTGCTGTGTGAAGTGGGCAGGACCAAATTGCCAGGTTACTAAACTGCCAACTTCGCACAGTAAGTCAATTATCAAGCCAAAATGTCCTGACATTGCACAGTAAGCTGAGAGATATTTTTTTGATGTGCGGAGCAAAGCAGAAGCATTGATAAGCGTAGCAAGTCGACCAAACACCCGGGAAAACTAACTTACGTAGACCGCATAATCGAGTAGAATTATGTATGTTTATTGTATAGTATATATCAGGGATTCTCAATCTTTTAAAGTCACCGCCCCCTTGAAGAGCAAAATATTTTTAATGCCCCCCTTAAAAAATAAAAAAATAAAATGGTACCTATACTATTTGAAAAGTGTATAACTGAAAATTTAATAGAAAATATATGTATATGTATATAATTGGTATACGTAAAACTGGGCTGGCTTTTCATATTTCATTAAATTGAATGTTCAATCAATTCTTGAACCTGTTTATCTGCTATTTCAATGTTTATTGAAAACGTTTATAGAAAAACCAATTGCAGATAAGCCATGGAGCATCATTCAGAGGAGTATCTGTATTTTAGTTTTGATTTTTCTTCAATATTTTGGCTTTAATGTAAATAAAAATTATGCTTAACACCATCTTTTCGCCATAGGATTGCTCACCCTCTATCACCCTAAACATATTCATCGCCCTTCAGAACTTCTTCACTACCCATTGGGGGGGCTATATCGCCCCCATTGAAAATCACTGGTGTATATGACCAAACACCAGGTAAACTAACATACGTTTGTAGACTGCATAACAGAGTAGGATTATGTATGTATAGTGTATATGGTATACCATATACCTAAATATAAATAGTATTTATCAAAAATAGAGATGGTAGATCACACACTACACTAGCATTGTAAATTTTATGGAATTGAGAAATTGTAACCGTAGTGATGTAATATCCCCATTTTTAATAGCACTCTGTAAAAAAAATAGCCCTTTCAAGTTTTCAAAGAGTTATACTTTTTGAATCAAGACATAGGAAATTAAAAACTTATGCTTGTACTTTGGGTTTCAGCTGGAAGAGAATATTAGCCCAATGCTTCCTGACCTATGTGTCTTAATATAAGGAATTATTATATAGTGAGAAAACACGCCGGGGCTCGATAAAATTGGTTCTCGTCTTTCCCCCTTCCCCGCGTTACCTAAACATAGTGTTCCCGTACCAGGTAACATCTCGTCATTTAGGATTGGCTACAGGTGTGTTTCTGCCTGCTGTATCATATTTGAAAAACACTAGTGTCAGTCTATATGCGTAGAAACTGCGTGTTCTCTCACTGGTTAGACTATAGAAGTATTCTAAATAATAAGAGCATGTATAGTTTTTAATTATCAATTGACAATAAACACTAGTATAAGTCGGTAGTATAATATTTGTATAAATGTTTATTTTTAGTGCACTTTGAGTGATATTTTTCAGTCCATTAGTAAGTTTTTTCTTTGTATAATTATTGATACCTTTATCTGACTTTTTTATTACATATTTTTATTGCATTTTTAAAAAAAAATGCATTTAAACCAGTAGAGAAAAATTTCCTCAATAAACGAGAAATCTTAGCCTACGATCTAAAAATAAATTATTCTAAAAAAAGTATAGGCCAGAGATTTATTGATTATTTAGGACCTAAAGCGTTCAATTTATTATATCTTAATGATAAAATATATTTAAGAACCTGTCCTACTACTTATGTGAATAGATATCTGAACAATTATTTATTGCAATTTTACATATACTTCATTTGTGATTTACTTTTTTATATTTTATTATTGTATTAATTCTATCTTAGTTTAGTTTATAATTATGTTTTTTTTATTTTATCTATTATCTATTAGCTTTACTCAGAGCTGTATTTTCATTTAAATTTTAAGATATTATTCATAAGCACTATAAATAACTCTCAACTTCCAACACAAGCTAGTGCTTACAAGAGGTGATCAATCATAGTATTAATATTCAAATTGTTAATTTCTATTATAATAAATGGTATTCTAATAATTTTACCTCATATAAAAAACATGTTATTTATAAAGTAACAATATCACAATTTGAATAGAAATTGATAAAATTAGTTTTATTTACTTTTCTGTATACATTTTTAAATAATTTATCTTTTTTATATACAATTTTGTACCACAATTTTATCATTTATCTTTATTTTTTGTGTTTATGTGTATTTTTAAATTTGTAAATAGTGTTGATAAGGAAAAAATCATAAAATTAAGAAGCATTTGAATTCTTGTCTCCCCACAAGCTACCACTTTTGGGGACAAATTTTCTCGCATTCATATTATATTTAAGTTGTAATTTTTGGAATAACAATAAATAAATAATAAACAAACTTCATATAATGTTAACGTTTATCTCATATAATGTTAACGTTTATCTGTATATTATTTTATTAGGTTTTTTTGTAAATTGTAAATAATAATTCCTATTTTGTATTAAAAAATATTTACATCCAAAATTTTTTACTAAATATTATCCATGTTTTGAATTACTTATAATATATGAGAATTAATATTTTCTAACACTAAGTACATAAAATCAAAGGAAAGCATTGATGGAACTATAGGACGTCAATTACATGTTTTATTTACGTAATTAGAATTTGCTAAATGTTGAAATTTTTGAAATTTCTGAATTATTATCTAAAACCTACACATCCTTAAATCTTACATTAAATAAGTTTAAAAATTGGTCCTTTAGTTATTGTAAGTTGTCTATCACAGGCTTATATAAGTACACAACTCCATAAATTCTATATGTACATACAAGATTCCGGAAGATTTTAAATGGAACTATATCTTATTAGTTTCTATGAAACATTCACATACAGGTTACAGTAGCAGTTCCCAAAGTGTACGCACGCTGCAATGTAGTTACAGGGTGCCGATCCACCAAATTTTATGTGGTTTAAAAATAATTAAATAAGATAAATAATGATTAAGATATAAAATATATAACAACCTATATTTTGCACCTGCCTATGTTTGATTAACGAACAATATAGTAATATTAAGCTACGCAACATCAATTTTATTGTTTTTTTAAACACTGATTATTAAAATCAAAGTGATGGACATTTTCCAGGAAATAAAATATCAATTTTGTAAAATATCTATTGACAAAGATTTTATAAAGTTTGAGTTTTATATTTGTTAAATAGCTGTAACTTCTATGCCAAACAATATCAGGATCGTGAATAATTATTATACTTACGAAATTGTTGAATCATGTGTTTTTATATACAAATGGTAATTAATGATTATTGTAATCAAGTAGTCAACGACTCTATGTTATTTTTGTAGGTACGATAATTTAAATAATAAGTTTCAATATTTTAATTTTTAGATTCAGAGCGAGCGAAGAAGCTAGTGTTTTTATAAGGATGTTTATTTAATTTTTAATTTTTTATGTGTATACATTTAAAATATTTAAAAATAGACAATAATATTAGAACAATTTTGGCAGAATCATTTTTTGATAATATGAAAATAATATTTTTTTAACAATTTTGTTCTTCATCAAAATTTTTTTAGTAAAATTGTCTTTTTTTTCCTTTTTTTTATTTATTGGATAAAAAAAAAAGTGAAGTGAAGAAAAATAAAATAAAGTATCATAATTTTCACCATGGGTATTCTTCGCTCCTCGGTTCAGATACTCTTGGTGGGTGTATTGAAAATGGCAACTATTATTGTTCTTTATATTATTAACATACTTTGCTCAGAATTGTATTTGTAAAGAAATTACTCATCGTTTCTTTAAAACTCAAAACACCTATCAAGAGAAGGTATCTGACCTGAGGAGCGAAGAATACCCATGGTATGAATAGTATGTCCGTCCAGCTTTCTTATTCAATCTTTTTACCAATAGTTCTATATTATATATATATTGCAAAGGCGATTGTAAAACAATATTTTTTTTTTAAAAGGAAAGGGACTTTATATATTTATGTTTTATTATGGTGGGTTTTTTTTTGTACGAGTTTCGCTTGTTGGTTGATTTTATGTTTGGACAAATAATAAAAACTATTGCATTTTCGACCGCAAATAAAAAAAAAGTTTGCACGACGAAATGAAAAAGCTCCTGACAAAACACAGATAACGCTGTGTTTTCTTTTTAAAAATAGAACGGCCGGGCGATTTCGATCTGAAAACGAAATAACAATATTCTCGTTTTAAAAAGCCGGATTCAGCATTGATACATTTTCTTTTAACGGTCGTTTCAAAATCGTTTTTAATCGTTTAAATGGAGAACGGTGGAGAACTTGTTTCGAATTTCTCTAAACGTTTTTTCAAAGCTAATTATATTTAATGTTTTTGGTAAAATTAAAATTGTATCTTGAAATTCAATATACGCGCGCGGATCAGTCAAATTATTACATAATAATAATATCTGATGAGAAAGGTGAAAATTAATACAACCCGACAGCGTACGGTATAAAATCTAAATCCGAAGCCAAACTCACGGCATTTGGCCTTTTTCCAATGACGTTTTCGGGTAATGATATACGTATCATGCGTACTTTGTAAGAAAAATTACACGGAAAACACGATAAATCAAGCGCTTCCGGGCCTGTTCGGAAGAAAGGCCAAAGTCCCTTTTAAATTGTCCCCAGGTACCGGCACAGACCCTTTAATAAACACGTATGTATATAATATTATATTATACAATATGTATTTCGCTGCGTTTTTTACGCGATACTTCTAGAGTCTTCTAGTTGGTTAATGTTTTTTCTTTTTCGTCCCATTGAATTTTGATTTACCGAGGTTCTATGTCACGACGTACGTATATTATAAAACAAATTACGTTTTTTTTTTTTTTTTAAAGTCAACGGTGTGTTAAGTCCTTCGTATATAACTCGTGTTGATATATATATTATATACATATACGTTGTGTGCACACTGTCGATCAATTATACGATTATTGGTTTTATATAAAGAATTGGTTTAAATATATATTTTTTAGAAGAACGGTTTTTGCTGAAAAATTTTTAGTTCTATAATAAAATGTATTTTTATTTATTTAATATTTTTAGCCGTTTTTTTCATGCTTTTCATGACTGACAAAGTTGACATGGGTCGCGAAAACTTTATAGATAGCAAAAAAAAAAAAAAATGGTCGCGAGTCAAAAAGGTTCAAGACCACTGACGTATAAGTGTATATCTACGTATGTTTTCCATTAAATATTGGTTATTAGTTATTGAACGTTCGGGTTAAAAAAAAAAAAAAATAATTATTTAATCTGGAAATCAAAATTATTCTTTGCTATATTCTCACAGGAGTTAAGTAAAGCTGTAGTAAAATTGGAAATTTAGACCCTAAAACTTGTTTAAATAGTATCAATTTATAGTGTACGTTTATAGTAATCGATTATGTCAATGACATTTACTAGTTTTCAAAATTTCACCCGTTGTTTTAAAAAATCACAAAAATAATTTTGTGTTTTTGTTTGGTGAAATGAAAAATCTAGTAAGTGGTGTTAAAATTATCATTGAAAATAGATATTTTAAGTTTTCTTTTTTTTACTGTCCCTATTTCTTGTCAATCAAAGTATCATGAAATAAACTTCTTTTAATGACTGTAACATCTAAATATATATATTTTTTTGTCTGCCACAGTTCACAACTAAGCTTATTCACTTATTTATACACCAAATATTGCAAATTTAACCGTTTTGAAAACATTGCTATCATATATACTGCTAAAATAATATAATTATTATTGTTATTTGAATTGGCACATTAGCTAGTGTGCAGTGTTAATATAACTGCATATGATAAAATAATAATTATATTGTTGTGTTACTAGTATCTTTGGTGTGTAGTATAAAAAAAAATAAATAACATACGAGAATTATATATATATATATATATTAATAATAATATGATTTATTGTTTCTTTAAAATTCTACACACCAACCAAGAGTATCTGACTCAAGAAGCAAAGAATACCCGTAGTGCAAAGTATGTCTGACTTTCTTGTCTATATTTTACTTGACTTTTTTTGACTCTGTAGATTTTGAGCAGAGCGAAGAAGCTTTGATTTTACAATGATGTTTATTTTTTTTCCCGTTCTGTAAACACTTTTTGCGTATGGAAATACTTATTCAAAAACTTCGATCAGTCATTTTTTGAATCAGAATTCGGTTCTAGACGGTACTTAATACTCATAATTTTATCGAAATTCGCATTATTTCAAAGGATTGACGCTAGTCATTTTATTTCGCTTTGATTGTCAGCCATTGTTGGAACCATTTTGACCATGACGACCGTTGTGGCGATAGTAGTCATCGTGGCCATGGGAACACAATACTCAATAAATGTTGTTACATACAATTTGTATTAGCTCTGCTCAGAATCGTTTTATTGAAAAAATTATTTATTTTATTTTATAAAAAAAAAAAAAAAAAACAATACACCCACCTAGAATATCCCAATCTTGAAAGCGAAGTATATCCGCGGTGTGAAGTACGTCCGGTTTTTTTATTTTTTTGACTATTCAGTAAAGAAATGCGTGCTTAAAGAATCGGAAATCTTATAATCGATAGAAACTAATACAAAAAAAAATAAAAAAAAAAAAAATACTGGCACACACACAAACACACACACCGTTTTCCATTTCGCGTACAGTTCGGTGAAAACGAAACGAGTAATATAATCGAATAATAACGTCGTATGAAAATGTTCGTCTGTATTAAATTGAGTCGCAGGAACATTTTGCGCCGTATCAGTTACAGTCGACATACTCGAGTCATTCACAACACGGCGGCGGCGGCGGTGTGTTTTTAGATAATACATATTTTGTTTGGCGAAAATTTAATTTGAATTTCGAATATCGACGCTGTGTTATTAAATTCCCGGATTTCAAACGAAGAAAAATAACGCGCGCGAAGAGCACGTATAATATTATTTATATACTCGAGATATTATTATTATAATAATATATATATACTTACATTTCGATGGCGCCTCGATGCACGTATTATTGCTAACGCTCGGAATTCGCGCGAATAGGTTTTTGTCGACGAAAAAAATATTGTTAAATAACGAACCGTTCGCGTAGGTATTGCTGAAATATCATTCACATTCGCGTTCTCGTTTTCGAGTGTAGATAGATTCGTCGAATCGATGTAATTATATATATATATATATATACAGGGTGATTTTTTAAGCGTGTTCACCCCTTCTTAGGCGGTAAAAATGAAAAAAAAAATCTAGATTGTTTATTTTTAATTTAGATGTTTTTCATAACTTTTATTTCATGTGTGTCACCTTAAGGATGTCTCACGGAGATACACACATTTTTTTTTTCAAATAGCAACCCCTTATTTTAATTGTGGAATTTTATCTTGTGATATTTTTCTGTGAATTTTGATGTATTGAATTCGACATTTTGACTTATTCAAATTTAAATATTATCGAAATTACTCTCTTGGACACATATTAATAGAATTATAGAAAAATCATATTATAGAAAAAAAAAAAAAGAAGAATAAAAAATAAACATCATTGTAAAAACACTGGCTTCTTCATTTCGTTCAAAATACAAAAAAAAAAAAAAAACAATATTGTTAAAAAAAACTCCACTCGGAATGTAAAATTACGCCAACCAATCTCGGTTTCCCTCTGCAGCCCCATCGTTCCATCCTCAGCGTTCGGAAATGACGTCTACGCCATTATATTGTGCGCACACATATTATTATTATTATTATTACGACGACGACCGGAAGAGACAAAGTGTCAAAACGCGTTGTAGGCAACGCACGGAGGTCTGAATTTGTTGATAAAAAACAAATAAATTGAAAAAACAGGAAAGCTCGAATGCAAACGTCATTCGTTCGCCTCGGGGGGTCGGCGGCGGGGCGAGTCCGGTCGCGAAATCTCGAAATTATATACGCGTAGGAGGTGTATACGTATTGTACGGATGAATATATTATCAGCGCGCGGGTAGTCTAAATAACTTTTATTCGGCTCTTTCCCCGGGGATTAATTATGTATTATTATTACCTGGCGAAATGGAATAATCTGACGGCCGCGACGTGATGAAAACTATTTATCCTCTGTCCCCGCGGCAATGGTGAATTCGTAAACAATCTCTTTCTAGGGTACACGCCGAACCAGTATCGTCATATGTCAAAATAATAAACTAATTACTTATCATTTATAAATTAATTAACACAATACAATACAGTTACCATTGTGTTATTATGACTTAATATGTTTTATTAAATAATTTAATATTCTGACTTGTTATAATAACTTTAAATAATAGACTGACAACCATGGGTTAACAGAGTGAAATGCTTTCTAAATACGAAAGATTCTTTGAAAATCAGAGATTTAAAACAACGTCATTTCACACAAAAATATACCAAAAAAAAAAGCCTTGACATTATTGTAAAACGTTTACAAATGAATATTTCATGAGGTTAAATGATACATTTTACCGTATTATTTTTTTAGTTTAAACATTTTTGACGCAAAACACTATATTATAATTATTAACGTTATGTTAATTTAAACCACATCCATTGTGCCCTACGGGGATATACCGCATCGAAGACCCTTCTTCGGCATAAACTGTGTGGGCCAACAAATTTATGGGGTTGGCCAAATCAATAGAATACTGGGTTTTAACTTGCGTGGTCGTAATTCTAATGGTTGTTACCGTTTTCCATCAAAATGTACCTTACCTTTTCCATCAAAATGCGCCTTTCTCTTTTCCGCCAAATTAATTATAAATACTGCTTATTAATGTTAAGTTTAAGATTTCAAAGTGTAAATATAAATTCAATTGTAAACCGAAATCTTCAAATAATAAAACTAAGCGCATATTGAAAAGTTCCATTGACGCAGTGTAAATTATCTACTTAACAAAAAAAATAGCTTGTTCGTTTCACGTGTAAAAATGATTATATGTTTTTCTTTATCATTAATTAGTTATAATAATTCACCGTTTTTTTTTGTATCGTGTTTGTATTCTTTAAAGTGTCATTTACCGGATTTTTTGGCAGAATTTTACTATTTGGGTCATAAATATTTTTACTAATTCATTTTTTGTCATTGTAATATTATATTTGAACATTTGAACATTGTAATATTTAGATCAATAAATAATAATTTGGTAGAAAAGAGATAGATTTCTTTTCGGTGGAATAGGGAAAGGTGCATTTTGGAAGAGTCCCGTTCATTTTAATATTTCCTTTCTTTTGCGATTTGAAATTAATCAATTTTTACACTTTAATGTATATATATATATAACGCGTGAGAGCTCAAAACATAAAAAAAAAATCACTGTTTTGGACAGCAAGGAGATTAGAAAGTTTTGAAACGCAGACTTCGGTGAAAACTTTGATTTCTGAATTCTGGCCGCGGTAATTTAACGACCAAGTGATCGTCTGGTTTTTTCATTTGTTTTTTCTTTTTTTTCTTCTTCTTTTCCAACTAACGACGACGGGACTGTTGCTGCGGGACACGTCACATGCATCGCCGACGAAAAAGATTCACCACGCAGACGTCTCGCGAATATTTATTATATATTATTTCCCCCTTTCCATAGATCCCGCAGCGCGGATGTCATATACACGTACGAGGTTTATTGTTTTTGTTTCTTTCCTCCTTCCCCTTGTTTTCTATCCCGTCCGCATTGCGTTCGCCAGGCACGCATCCATATATATATATATATATGTATACGGAGCTTATGATATAATATTATTATTATGTCATCGACGTCACTGACTCTGTCGATTTACGACCGAATTCTGCATTGGAGTCCGTAGAGTAAGATGTAGGAAGATTAAAAAACAATGTTTTCCGAGTTCAAACTTCGTTTTGTTTGTCGCATAATTAAGAAATTAGTACACTATGGTTTCAGATTTTTGAAACTTTTTTTATTTTTAGTGAAATCAATCACAATATATTAAGGGTATTTCTAGTACTTTAAGGACATTTTCTTATGATGCGTGTAAAGTCATGTAAAATTTATATTACAAATCTTCTCTTTAAAAATGAAAAGAAAAACATTAGTAAGTTGTGCTTCAGCATATTATGTATGTTTTGATTCATACTTGAAAAAAAGTACATAAAGATTTTTAACTTATTTTGTGATTGTATCAGAGAGTTATTTTAAATAAAATAAGACAAATTTTAAAACGTTTTTCAATTAATTTTGATTATTTATTGTTATTGAAAAAAAGAATATCCTCATTTTAATTTTCTATTTTTTTGCAAACACAATAATGAAGATCCGAGATACACATAAAAGAAGTGTCTTGATATGTGATTGTATCCGAGATACTACTCATCCCCGATTATTACCGTCGTTTCTCATTTGTCGTTTATCCAATTTGGGCATAACCCCCGTTCCACAACCCCAGCGCAAGCAGAAGCGACAGGAGACAAGGGCGTGTACGGAAAAATAAGACCTATAATAATGATAATATTATTATAATGAGAAACGAGAGAATCGCGACGAACGACATGTCGTTATCATGGCGGATTACCACGCCACGCCACCGCATCCCAGCAGTGCAATATATCGAGTTGCAATTATTATTATTATTATTATTATTATTATTGGTATTGTTATTCATATTGTTTTCTTAACGCGCAGAACGTGGTTTGTTTTTTAAAACTTTAGCCACGATGTACATTTCTTGAGGTAGAGGGAGGTGGATAAATTCAGTCGAAGTACCATAGTAAGATGGAAATTGTGGCAATGGCATAATAAATCTATATATATATATATATATATATATATATACATATATTTTTTTTTGTAATGAAAGTAAACATAATTTTTGAGTGAAATAGTTTTGAATAAATTGCAGAAGCTTCGCTCAAAATCGTTTTATTGAAGAAATAATTTATCATTATTTTAGAATTTAACACAGCCACCAATTCTCACCTTAGGAGCGAAGAATACCCGTGGTGCGAATTATGCCCGGGATTTTCATTTTTTTTTTTTTTTTTATACACTTTTGGTCAAATTAAGTGCTCCATAAAGTATTGTTGTTTTTCAAATGATCTTCTTATACGTTGCGAAATACGTCTAACCGGAGATGAAAATTTCTAACGTCCCGAACATCGCGTTTTAAACAAAAAATTTCATTATTTTATTTTAGATTCTGAACGAAGTGAAGAAGCTAGTGTTTTTACAATGATGTTTATTATTTTTTTTTATTTTTTTTTTTCTGTGTTTAACTTTTCGTATAGAAATACTTGTCCAAAAGTTTCGATCAGTAACATTTTGAAACCGGATTTGCTTCTAGATTCTACTTTAAACAGGTCGTTTTTTGAATTTTTGAATTCTTTAATTTTTTTTTTTGGAAAAAACTACCCAAAATTTGATAAAAACGACTCGGAAACCATCATTTTTTGATCCGAATTTTATGAAAATTTAAACATAGATAGAA
>JAIPRM010007262.1:0-17419 GCA_025469315.1 Stegophylla sp. TES_Ste_2020 | reverse complement strand
ATATTTTTAGTGGTTGGTGAAAATTTCAAGTCTCTAGCTGCATTATTTTAGAAGTTATGGTAAAAATAAATTTTCAATTTTACGAAAATGCCGGTAACTGCAAATTTTGCCGTTTTTCGTTAATTTTCGACATATTTTCACTGCGCTTGGAAAAAGTATTGAGAAATTGGAAAAATGACCTCTTTAAAATTCGATCTGGGTATGATTCCGGTTCTTTAGAGATATTGATCGAAACTTTTAGTCTAGTATTTCTATACGAAAAAGTGTTTCCAGAAAGAGAAAAAAAAAATAAACATCATAGTAAAATCATAAGCTTCTTCACTTCGTTCAGAATCTAAAATAAATAAAATAAAATAAACATCATTGTAATAACACTAGCTTCTTCACTTCGTTCAGAATCTAAAATATATGAAATAAATTTTCATGACGTGAAATGACAAATTGTTAAATTTTTTAATATAATGAAGGACGTTCAAAATATATGTAAAATAAAATGGAAATTTTACAAAATAATATAAAATCGTATTATACATTATATACATTTATTCGTAACTAAATTATTAACTAATAGGTATTATATGTACATATAGGTATTATAACTAATTATGTAAATATTAGTAAAATAAAATGATATTATGTCATAACTTTTGAAAACCATAGTCCAGCAATTAAATACTACGCCATATACATATATATATATATATATATTATTGATACTGACATTTAATTAAATATTATTGTAATTACGTGTCTGCCACACGATGATTTAGTTATTATTTAATCCGTTTCGTTCAAAACGATTACGCTATTGACTATTGAGTGTACACTGTTATTTTCACGTTCTAGGTCGTTAATTCCTTTCAACTGCACGATTAGTATTCTTAAAAAAATTATTTCCGAAAAATGATTTTTGAAAATAATTGTTAATTATTAACAGCGGTGGCTGATAATAACCCGGATACACATATGTATATGTATTTGTTGAACGTCTGAATAATTATTATATTTATATATATTTTTTTGCCACGCTTGTTATACTGGATTTGAAATAACGTTGCTTTTCCTTTTTCATTTTTGCAGTTTCGAATTTTCGTAAATTAACTGGGAAATGTGTGAAAAATTAACCGCCTTGGTAGTGGACAACGGTTCCGGTATGTGCAGAGCCGGTTTCGCCGGAGACGACACACCTCGTGTCGAGTTCCCGTCCGTCGTTGGCCGTCCCCGTCATCAGGTAAATAATATAAATATCAGTGGCGCACTATATTTTATTCAATCTTACTCCGGGGAGGGTTTTTGAAAAAAAAACAAAAAAAAAAAAAATAATACACATATAAAACGGGAAGGAATTGATAATAGTTAGGTTAGGTTAGACTCTACGATATAGATTATAGAGCAGTGTTTCCCAAAGTGAGCGATATCGCCCCTTTGGGCATAAAAAAAGGTACCTAATTAGAAAAAAGAATTTAATTCAAGGGGGGCGGTGAGAGATTTTAATAAACATTAAAAGGGGCGTTGCGTGAAAAAAGTTTGGCCACCCCTGTTATAGAGTATAGTTTGTACCGGTGCAACACCAGTTGCGTACTTTTTACTTTTTACATTCTGAACGAAGTGGTGAAGAAGTTTATTATGTTTTTGCAATAATATGTTTATTTCTTTTTCTTTTTTTTCTATCGACAATTTTACGCATGGATTTGCTTGTTCAAAAATCTCGATCAGTAACTTTTTGAAATCCAATTTATTCCTCTAGTTGGCACTCTAGAGAGGTCACTTTTTGAATTTCTCAGTTGTTCAATTTCTTTTGGAAAACTTTATGAAAATTTAAACATAGATAGCAATTAATAATATGAGAATGATTTTCGCGCAAGAAAATTTTGAAAATATGAAAAAAAAAATTATCGGACATTTTTCCAACATTTTTCTTCACATTGAATATTTTTTCCTTTATTTATTAGATGAAAAAAAAAAGAAGTAAAGTAAAGCAAAGCAAAGCCAAGTAAAGACTAGAAAGCTGGGCATACTTCGCACCACAGATATTTTTCGCTCTTCGGGTCAGATACTCTTGATGAGTGTGTTGGAAATGACGACTATTATTTGATCTTTATATCATTAACTTCTTTCGTTCAGAATCGTCTTGTTGAAGAAATGATTTTCATCGTTTCTTTAAAATTTCACAAACCCACCAAGAGTGCCTGCAGAAGTGCGAAGTATGTCCAACTTTTTTGCCTTTACTTTACACTTTATTTCACTTTTTTATATTTGAACAATTTTTTACTCGAAATTATCAACAGTTTTTTCAAGTACGTATTAGGAAAGAATAGCAATATTATTCCAGTAAAATATGTAATACAAATCTTTATTATTATTTTTTTTTTCATGAAATAAATTTTTAGTATTATTTAGTCAGTAGGTACTCCAAGAAAAGTAGCCAAAATATTTACAAGTTTTATTTTTACATATTATCTATTGAACATTTTGAGACGGAAAAAAAGAGAAACGAGAGTTTGTTTGATACTAAATACAAATAAGTATTTACAATCGAATCTTTAATATTTGACACTAAAATTTTTAATTAAAAGTACGTATTTTGCAAACAAAGCTGCTGATGTCTGCGAGTATTATTTTATAAACTTTTAAATTTAATATCTCGTTTAAACAACAAATTTTCCTATTAAAAATTTATCAACGGGAGGGGTTCGTACCCCCCTTACCTACCCCTACCTGTTAAGTAAAAATTAGCTAAATAAAGTTAGGTAAATAAAATGACAGTAAATTGAATTTTTCTAAATTCAAAAATCTAATGAATTATTTGAACACATTTAATATTAAACACAACTGCACAAAACCCTAATTAATTTAAATATAACTGTTACTAATAAATTGTTAATTAATAATTATTATATTGATTTATTTCGAGTTCAGAGAGTAACGTTTTAACAATAATGCAATAATGAATGCAATTATAATTTTTTTTTTTGTCTTGGTTAAACCCGAAAACCCTTCCCACGTGTGTACGCCACTGAATTTTATTAAGTACCTAATATTACAGTGAAATATTTTTTTATTTATAATTAAGAGAGTCATGGTGGGTATGAAACAAAAAGGGTGCTATGTCGGAGCCGAAGCCCAACGCAAAAGAGGTATGCTGACGTTGAAATATCCAATTGAACACGGTATTGTCACCGACTGGGACGATATGGAGAAAATCTGGCATTACGCTTTCTACAACGAATTGCGCGTTGCCCCAGAAGAACATCCGGTGTTGCTTACTGAAGCTCCGTTCAACCCGAAGGCTAACCGTGAAAAAATGACACAAGTAATTATTTTAATGCATAAATAGTCAAAAAAAATCACAAAATATTCTTTAACATGCAGAAAAAAAAAAAAGCCGGACTTACTTCGCACTATGGGTATTCTTCGCATCTCGGGTGTGTGACACCAATTTTTTGGTGGGTGAATTAAATTTTATAGAAACGATAAATCAATTTTTTCAATAAGACGATTCTGAACGGAAGAAGTTAATCATATTGTAAAGAACAATAATAGTCGTCATTTTCACAAAACACACTCACCAAAAGTATCTGACCCGAAGAATGAAGAATATCCGTGGTGCGATGTATGTCCGGCTTTCTTGTCTATACTTTGCTTTACTTAACTTTGCTTTTTTTTTATCTAATATATAAAGGGGAAAAAAAATAAATGAGGAAAAAAAAATGTTAGAAAAATGTACAAAACTTTTTTTTACATTTTCAAAATTTTCTTGCGCCAAAATCTTTCTTATATTATTTTCTATTTATGTTTAAATTTTCATAAAGTTTTACTTTACTTTACTTATCTTAATTACTCTACAACTCTTTGCTTTACTTAACTTAACTTAACTTAACTGTTTTTTTACATTTTCGAAATTTCCTTTTGCCAAAAGAAAAAAGATTTTTTCTGAGTTTTTTTTTTTTTTTTTAATTTAATTTTGAATAGCTCTTACCGAATTTTGAGATAACAATATTGAGAATTGAGTAAAAATGACCATTTTAAAATATGGGACTATGGGAAAATTCGGTTTCAATTAGTTGCTGGTCAAGTCTAAATTCAATCTAAATCTAATAATCCCGGACTCCACTTAATATGATATTATACTCCATTATCGATTTTCAAATCACAGATCATGTTTGAAACTTTCGACATCCCCGCCATGCACGTGGCGATTCAAGCTGTACTACCACTCTATGCTTCTGGTCGCACTACCGGCATCGTTTTGGATTCCGGTGACGGTGTGACGCACACCGTGCCCATCTACGAGGGATACGCTTCACCTCACGCTATCCTCCGCTTGGACCTGGCCGGCCGCGATCTCACGGACTACCTTGTGAAAATCTTATCCGAACGCGGTTACACTTTCAGCACCACCGCGGAACGAGAAATCGTGCGCGACATCAAAGAAAAACTGTGTTACGTCGCACTGGACTTCGAACAAGAACTGGCCACCGCTGCTGCTTCCAGCTCGTCGGAGAAAACCTACGAATTGCCCGACGGACATGTGATCACAATCGGAAACGAAAGGCAAATTACATTAATTCCACCTGTTGTGTGTTTTCTGGCTACGAATTACTATACTACGTAGTTTGCGCACGTTTTTTTTTTTTTTTCAAATATTGTGTTTCGGTTGAAACGCTCGAATGAAACCCCTAAACTCGTTTGCGCACGTTTACTTTTTCAAAACTAATTTGTGCTCAACAGCACATTTTCCTTCTCACTTTAACGAGAAGTCATGTCTCTATGTGACGCGATAAGGATAATTTATATTATCAACAGTTTCCGCGCGTGTTTCGGCACTTGTCGCTACGCTCCTCGACGCCGTCGCTTCACATTTCGGTTTGATAAACGGTAATTATCGCGATAAGCTCTAAAAACATAACATTAATAGTGTGTGTGCGCAAACGAGTCATCGGATATTTTGGGGTAAAAAAGCCGGACATACTTCGCGAGCTCTTGGTGGGTGTATTTAATTTTAAAGAAACGATAAATCGTTTCTTCGACAAGACGATTCCGAACGAAAGAAGTTAATAATAATATAAAGAGAACAATAATATTCGTCATTTTTTTTCAACATACTCACCAAAAGTATCTGACCCGAAGAGCGAAGAATATCCGTGGTGCGAAGTATGTCCGGTTTTTTTTCCTTTAATCCTATGCAACGCTCTTCAAGCTAAAAATTCGTTTCATGCCTCCCTGATTCAGAATATGAAAATTTAATTTTGCATTTTTTGCTTATAAATGTATTGTTTTTGCTTTTTAACGTCATTATTTCATTTTTCAAGTCATTTTTTTGTAGTTTTTGTAATTTTTCTAATGAAATTAAGACTTTCACAAGCGATTTTACATTTTTAAAAATATCTTTAATTAAAATTATTGAAGAGTTTTTGTTACAATTACGTAATATACTTCATTGGTATAGATGATACTAGGTACTCACACTGTATCGTAATTTCATCACTCGTATTATTTATAATCTCTTTGTCAACGTATCGACATTTTTTTAATTTTCTCACTCTCAATTTAAATATGTTTGGACACTTACAATTGTCAATTATTTTTCAATTTGTATTTCAAGCAATTTTTTTTTTTTTTTTTTTTTTGTTTTTTATGTAATTTTTTTAGGTCATTAAAACATTATTTTGGGGGTCATTTTTTACGGTCATTTTTTTTTAGGTCATCAACATCCTATCTCTATATTTATTAGATTCCGCTGTCCGGAAGCTCTGTTCCAACCTTCGTACTCGGGTACGGAAGAGTTTGGCGTCCACGAAACGGCGTACCAATCCATCATGAAGTGCGACGTGGACATCCGCAAAGACCTGTACGCCAACACCGTGTTGTCCGGCGGCACCACAATGTTCGCCGGCATGGCCGACAGGATGCGGAGGGAAATCACCGCGCTGGCTCCGTGCACCGTGGACGTCGGGATCTTCGCTCCGCCGGAACGAAAGTGCTCCGTGTGGATCGGTGGATCCGTCTTGGCTTCGCTGTCCACGTTCCAACGGATGTGGATCACGAAACACGAGTACGACGAATCGGGCCCGTCTATTGTGCACCGGGAGTGTTTCTAAAATCGGCGTCGTCACGCCACCTTAGGGTGACCTCAGGATATTTTAACATAATAAAATAATACGGGACAAAAATATTTTTCATAATATTTTTAAATAAATAAGTATTTAATACATATATATATATATATATATATATGTTTTTGAATCGTGACCAAAAGTATAATTTTTAAACACTACCTATTATTATTATTATAGATTTGAATTTAAACATAATGAAACTAAATCGATACTTTTTAAAATTTCTTCAAATCCTTTATTCGTGCATATTGTATAATATATTTTACTTTCTAAAAAAAAAAAAATAAAAACTTGTTAATTCATTTTACGATTATAATATTGATCCAATGGTATCCGAAAGATTTCTAGATTCTTATATTATTTTATTCAATAATTTCATTTCAAAAGTTTTAAATCAAAAGTAAGTAAAAAAAAAAAAAAAAAAAAAAACGGGACAGACTTGAAATTACGGGACAAAAAGAATCCTGAAAGAAGTTTGTCAGGACAACAGGACACAGAGCCGAAATAAGGGACAATCCTGTATAAAACAGTCACCCTACGCTACCTGGAAATTCCTGGAATTATTTGGGAATTTTAAATTTGTCAATGAAATTCGTGGAAACTCAGGAAAATATTATGAAAAATTACTGGAAAAATATTTATAGTTTTTTAAATCAGGGTCGTCTATGCATTAACCCTGTGTATAGTGCATCAAACTTTATTAATTTATAATAAATTTTCATAAAAAAAAAAAAATTATAATCATGTCTAACAGATAATTAATATTTTATTAGATACTCAAACTAGATTGCGCTTAGTTTAAATTTTCAACCCCTGATCTATGGTTAATAGAATATGTATTTTGACTGCATTATGTCTTTGGTATTATTCTGGGATGATATTATATCATCTGTGATATTAATGACGAGCTATAACCTATGGCCGTTAAAACCATTGATCTATGTAATAAATATATGCAATATGTATCTCATAAAAAATGTTCCAGGAAATAACTGGAAAATCAGCCAATTTTGAAATCTCAATTATGTACCAAAATGTATGTAAACAAAAAAAAAAATGCATTTATGAATGCTGTTTATTTTTAATAATTTTGCCACACTGGATTACAATTGCCTATAAATTTACATTTTACTTTACCCCTGCGGAACACGGTGTGTAAAACGTGTACAGTTTATTATTATATTTTGAAACATCAGCATTTTCAATGAATATCAATTCCCTTGTTGCTGACATGCATTAATAATTTACAACACTGTGGAATTTGACTTATGTTAATTTTATTAATTTGTACTCGTGTGTCACTGAATGGATTATTTATTTTTCACAATTTATTGCACTTTTATCGAAAAAAATTTTAATTAGAAATTCAGTGAAGACTAACAACTAGTGGACATTGACTTGAATTAATATTTTTATATGTTCCATTTTCAATATAAGTGTTTATAAATTTTTTGTATGATAAGAAAAAAAAAAAAAATTAAAAGTAAAGCAAAGTAAAGTGTAACTTTACTTTACTTTCAAATTTTTTTCGCCTGTTTTTTATCACACAACAAAGAATTTATAAACAACACTCATATTGAAAGTGAAGCATACAATTATTATATTTACTCGATATAATGAAATATTTATAATTAACTGAAGTTCCACTCAGAGTCGTTTTATTGAACAAAATGATTAATGGTTTTTTTAAATGTCAACACACCCAACGTGTGTACCCCGGGTCAGGAAGAGCGCAGACGATCCATGGTGCGAAATATGTCCTGCATTGTTTTTTTTTTCAACCGAACTCCTTCCGAAATAAAATCCTGGCCGCCGATGTTCATACAAAACGAAGGACGGCCGCCGAGCAAATGTTATTATTATTAATAATTATTAGTGTAATTCGACGTAGGGGAGATGAACTGTTGCATCAGAAGCGAGGGGCAGTGACCGGATTTAAATAATAATAATTACTTTTACACTTACGCTACGGATACAGTACGTACACACACGTTATGTGACACAGACGCGTGTCGTTTGCTGGCGAATATTCTCGCGCGTTCCAGGAATCCATTGTACACGGAGAGCTGCGAGTGCATAAATTACTTTTGGAAACGACTCCGCGCGTCTACACGGTGTCAAGTAAGCCCCGGATCGACGGATTACGTTATATCAATAATTGTTATCATATTTGGGGGGAGGGCGTGCCATAGGGTGCTGGCACCTCCATATTATTTTCTATTACCAGTTAGCACCCCCCCCCCATTTTTATTAGTTTCATATAGAAGGTATTTACCTTGTCTTATATTCACTTTTGTACACATTTGTTTGACTGGAGTCCATTGTCTTTAAACACATTTTTTTCCGCCAACAGTAAAGGTTGTTTTGTATTTATAATGTAATGTATTAAACACTATAGCTAGTGTTTTTACAATGATGTTTATTTTTTATTATTATTTTTTTTTTATTTCTAATTTTTTTATATGAACACGTTTTTGTATAAAAATACTTGTCAAAAAGTTCCAACAAGGAACTTTTTGAAACCGAACTTGCCTCTATTCGGTACTTAAGGCAGGTCATTTTTCAATGTTCTCAATAATTGTTTTCTCAAAATTTGAGAAATACTACTTAAAATTTGACAAAAAAGTCTATAAAACTATCTTTTTTTAATCCAAACTTTATGAAAATCTAAACATAGATAGACAATAATATAAAAAATATTTTGGCGTCTGAAAATTTTGAAAATATCAAAAAGATATTTGGGAATTTTTATCCAACATTTTTTTCTTTGTTAAATTTTTTATTTTTTGTAAAAATTGCCTTTTTTCCTTTTTTATATTTATTAGATAAAAAAAAGTAAAGTAAAGCAAAGATAAGTAATATGAAGTCTAGACATGAGCCGAACATACTTCACACCATGGGTGTTCTTTGCTACTCGAGCCAGATACTCATGGTGGGTGGGTTAAAAATGTCGACTATTATTGTTGTTTTTATTATTAACATACTTCGCTTAGAATTATATTATCGAAGAAATGATTTATCGTTTCTTTGAAATTCAACAAACCCACCAAGAGTATTTGATCTAAGAACCGAGGAATACCCATGATGTGAATTATGTCAGGTTATTTTACTTTTTTCAGTTAATAGTAAAATACAAATCTGGCCAAGTAAAAGATAAATTGGTTTGGAGAATTGTTTAAACTTTCCTGTCATAATTTTTTAGTAATATTTTAAAATAATAATAATAATAATAAAAATACGCAATAATTATATTGTAAAAAATATATTACACTATATAATAAATGAAAATTATAATAAGTACATAAAATTTAAAAACCTTCAAAGTCGAATTGTTCCCAAAAACCTGGAGAACTCGAAAATTTAGTATGTCGAAAACCTCGGTAAAACGAAAAAATTGCATTTCTTTTGGATTTCGACTTATCGAAGTTCAACAAGTATTATTCAGAGAAGAAAATTTAATTTTTTTACATATTATTTTACTCGATATCGTTTCCAGCTGTTGAATAGTAATCATTGTCTTTAAGTGATTCTACTTTTTTTTTTTTTTTTGATTTTTCGAAATACAAATTCAAACGTCAATACGACCGTTGAAATCACGTAACCGATGAACAACAAAACAAAAGCAAACCACAAATCGTTCAACGAATACGCTTTCAGGACTTTTTCCTGATTTGGTTCCACCGGCTTATAATATTCTTCCACGACGTTTTGAGTGTCCATTCTCCATTTGGAATACAATCCTGCCTCGTGCATACGCGTGAGACAGTCGTTTAGCTCGTCGAAAAACGGAAAGTCCAACGCGACAGCGTACGATAGGTAATATTTCAACGGGCATTCCTGTGGAACACAGAATTATAATATCAATATCAAAATCAGTAAAAAAATCAGTGGGGGGGGGTGGCTGAGGGGGGTTGTAGCCCCCTCCCGAAATTTCAGGAAATCTTAAATTATTATATAATTAATTTATTATAAATAATATAAAATATGGTATGTCGTAGGGTAGCTGAGGTAGTTGTTGAAAAAAGTAATAAGTGATAAGATTAGGGTTTCCAGATTTCAATATTAAAAATACAGGACAAACAAAAAATGAATTTTACCCCCTCCCCCCCATCCAACAGTTGATTCTTTTTTAAATTAAAATGTTTTTTAGTTAATTTCTATATTTAAGTTTTATAATTTTTTAATAATATTTCAACAGAATATTATGTTAATAAGAACGTACACTAAATAAAGTATAAATGTAACATTTTTAAACTTGATAAAATAATTAAAAAAAAAATGACTTTGTATTGTTTAGGCAATAGCCATATTAGACAATAGGAATGAAATTATAAAATAAATATCACATTAATTTTATAAAAATACGAGTATATATTATATTTTAACTTTACAAAATTAAATGATTGTTGAATTTAACTTAGAAGTACGGATATCTTTTATGATTTTCATTGATACCCTAAGAGTCAAAGGGATGTATTGGTAATTTTTTGAAAAACGGGACATTTTGGTGTCCCGAAGAGATTTGTCGGGACAACGCGGGATCTCTAGTTAAAATACGGGACGTCTGGCAACCCTAGATAAAATCAGAAGAGATAAAAAATGTTTGTTGAAGATATAATGTAAAATTGTTTATAAACTGTAATAAGTATTTAATAAATATGGTGTATAAGTACACAATTTTCATCGTCTTAGTCGTTTTATTATATTTTATTCTGTGATATGTTTTCTGCGACGAGCGAATACAAATGCTATGAACAAGAGGGGGGGGGAGAAATTTTAAGTAAACAAGCAAAATATTAAAAAAAAAGGTCATATTATGATCATATGAAATACATTTTTAGGTTTTGGTTGTAATTCCTATTCAGATCATCCAGACTATTTCAACGTTTATGGTACAAATGACAATTAACTGGCGACTGTAATGAGAAAAAAAAACAAACGAAAAGAGAGTGGGAGGGGGGTCATATATTTTTATCCGATTGATAACCCCCGCTGCGCTGTCACATCGTTATTTCTATCCACGTTTTGATACTTAATGTAAATTTCCTGCCTAATTAAAATTTTATTTGCTCTTTGAAAAATCATCTACAATGAGTGGAGGTATGGCAAGTTTTTGAGAAATCCATCATGTGTGTAGTCAGAGAGTTGTTTGTAGTATTAAGAGTTTATGAATTAAGTCATTAGACAACACAACACACATCATGTGTGTTGTCTAATGACTTAGACAACACAACGACACTTATCATTAGTGAAATTTGAAAAACATTTTTTTTTTTTTAATTTAATTGTGTTAGCTCCCCAAAAAGGCAATAACCTTATGTAATTCTCAAAAATTCCTTTGAGTGGTTTTGAGCGGGCTTAGCCCCTCCAGCCCCCCCCCTATGACACTCACCCGTACTATGTGCAACGCGACGCTGTGGTTCTTGTAGCGGCCGATGTAATTGGAATATTTGTTGACGTTCCAGTGCGTCACTCGGGCCGTGAACCCGAACGTGGACGTCACGTAGTCCCGTCTGTCTTTTTCCATGTCGATTTTCTGCGCCAGCGACCTGGTGTACGAGTGCGAGGCCAACGAGTCGCGGACGAACTGCAACGACGTGCGGATTTCCATGCCGCTGCGGTCGAGCTCCTCGAGCGTGTCGATCTCGTGCTTGCCCGGCTCCACGCTCAGCCTGGTCACCATCGAAGCCTGGAACAGACTGACGACGACGAAAAACGCCGCGGAACAAGACACGAGCAACAGGCGTCCGGCCGCGTACCTGGGCAGACGGTACACGCCCATTCCCAAGACCACCTGCGAACGAAAAAGGGGGGTGGGGGAGCGAGCGTGTTGAAAATGTGTCGTGTTGAGTGATCATCAATGGAGATAGGATGTTGATGATCTAAAAATGTAGCCCAAAAATGACCCTAGAAAAATGCTTTAACGACCTAAAAACCGTAAGATATTGGATAGTCGGGTTAATTGGATACTCTACGTTGCACAGCAAGTCAAGTTATTTTTTGAATTTTTGAATTCTTGAATTTTATTTTTGAAAAAACCAACCCGAAATAATTTGACAAAAAAGACTCGGAAACCATCATTTTTTGATCCAAACTCTTTGTGACAATTTAAACAATAATCTGAGAAACCTTTTGACGCAAGAAAATTTTGAAAATGTGAAAAAAAAAATTAGGAAATTTTCCAAAACACTTTTTTTCTCATTTACTATTCTTTTCTTTTCTTTATTTATTAGAAGAAAAAAAAAAAAAAAACTAAAGTAAAGTTTAGTGTAGACAAGAAATCCACTGATATTCGCTCTTCGGGTCAGATACTTTTGGCTAGTCTGTTGAAAACTATTAAATGTTCTTTAAATTATTAACCCATCCTTCGTTCAGAATCGTCTTTTATTGAATAAACAGTTTAACGTTTCTTTAAATTTCTACACCACACCACCCACCAAGAGTATCTGACCCGAGGCGCGAAGAAGTACGTCCGGATTTCTTGTCCACACTTTTTTTTTTTTATTTTAAAATTAGAGTTTTGGGTTCGGTTCCTATTAGTTGAAAACGTAAAAACTCAATTCTAGTTCAGTTCCGATTCCCAAAATTTTTTTTAAGGTTCTCGGGTTCATTTCGGTTCGATTTTCTAGCCCCTGGCCAAAGTAAACACTTGTTGAACGAGACTCAGTGTTCGTGCACACCTGTAGACCGGTCATTAACGGGTTGGATATCTTCCGTCGACCGCCCCGCGAGTCGAACCTGTTGAACAGCCCCATGGACCTGGTCATCAGCGCGTAAGTGACCGCCACGCACAGCCACACTTCCACCGTGAACGTTTTCCACAGTATCTGCATCCGGGACATTTTTTCCGCTTGCGGCACGACGAAACATATGTAATCCAAATTGCTGGCTCTCGAGTACCGGTACGCCTTGGTGACGGACGGGTCGTCCAGAAAACGGCTGTTGAAAGCCACGTCCGCGCGACCGTAAACCACTTCGGCCAGTATGCCGGTGTACGTGCCGTTTATTATTCTGGAAATTCAACATTAAACGAGGGACATTGAATCGAGTGTGATTTGTGAGTGTTTAAAACCCAAAATTTGGTTTTGCCCCACCCCCTCCATTGGCCCCTCCCGCGCCGCTGTAATTAAACGTTGAACATTTTGTAAATTTCTATACCGAAATATTTTAATAAATTATTATAATTAATCAATTGTGATATTACTTATCAAAGGTCAGATTACTTTTTATCTTTATTATTGAAAAAAGTTATAAACGCTTTTTTTTTTTGTCGAATTTTGAGTCGTTTTTCCCAAATTTTGGGAAAAACCATTGAGAATTTCGAAAAATGTAGTCCAGTAGTACGTAAGAAGTACTACTAGGCTGAATTCTGGTTCAAAAAGTTGTCGGTCGAAACTTTTGGATAAATATTTTTTATTTAAGTGATGACAGAAAATAATAACAAACATCATTGTAAAGAGATAATTTTTTCGCTCTACTCACAATCTAAAATGCATTAATAGAATGTTTTTTGGGAATAATTAGCCTTCCTTTTGAGTACTCCTTTATTACAGATAGTATACAAAAAATATTTTGAATTTTAAATATTAATAACCACTTAATAGGATATTCTTCGCCCCTAGGGTCAGATTTACACTAGGTGGATGTGTTGGATTTTATAGAAACGACAAATCATTTCATCAATGATATAAATCTGAGAAAAGTATGTTAATAAAATATAAAGAACAATAAATAGTCATAATTTTTAACACATCCACCTAGAGTATGTGACCCGAAGAGTAAAGAATACTCATGGTGCGAAATATGTCCGGATTTATTGTCTATTCTTCACTCATCATTGTTTTACTTTAGTTTTTTTTTATTTAATATATATGTTTAAAGAAAAATTTTGTTAGAAAAATGTCCAAAAATTTTTTTCACGTTATCAAAATTTTCTCGCGCCAAAATCTTTCTCATATTATTTTCTATCTATGATTTTCATATAGTTCGGATCGAAAAATGATGGTTTCCGAGTCGTTTTTGTCAAATTTTGTGTAGTTTTTTCAGAAAAAAAATATGTAGAATTGAGAAATTCAAAAAATGACCTCTCTAAAGTACCATCGAGAAGCAAATCCGGTTTCAAAAAGTTGTTGATTGAAACTTTTGAACAAGTATTTCCATACGAAAAGTTGTACACAGAAAAAAAAATAAATAAAAAAAAACATCATCGTAAAAACACTAACTTTTTCACTTCTTTTAGAATCTAAATTACATAAAAATTTATTTGTCTAGATAAAAAAAGATAATTTTTTTTAAAATCATTTTAAAAGAATATAAAGCTAGCTACAAACACAGATAGATACCAGGACTTGGACTCTCTTGAAAAACTACTTTTACTATTTAAATAATATTGAATTTTTACGTTGAAAATTATTTTGCTCTTCAGGGAGTGGAGGGAGCGATGACTTTAAAAATGTTGAGAATCACTGATCTATAGATAATATACGCGCAACACTGCAAATATGAGACTACTAGTAGCTATAAATTATAACACAAACGTTAATTAACATTTAACAAACCTTCCGAATCCGGATTGTTCGGAAAACCAAATGGGTTGCAGGGTGAAATTCATTCTGTTCGAAAACACCTCCAACGTATTCCAATCGAATCCGGTCCAACTGCCGTTGACGAATATCAATGACGGCATCCGAGGAAACACGGCCGCTCTCAGCGGATGCTTTTTCACGTTGTTTATGCCGTAATTCGGTTTGCGCGCTCTCTCGTATTTGCGGAACCCGCGGTCGAATATCCTCAACACTTTCAAATCGTCCGAATGCAACAGGGAAATCTTGAAAACCCCGTAAGTTTCCCAAATGCGTTGGATCTGTGACCAGATGATTTCGATTCGTAACTTTTTCTCGCTCACTATCAAATAAGTCTTTGTCGTGTGCCAAAATTGACGGTTGTAATTTAGTTTTTCGAAAAACCGTTCGTCTTCTATGTAAAGCACGTGATAAGCGCTCAGCGAGAAATTTCCGACCAACGTATTGTGCATGTAAAACGTCGACTGGAATGATCTGAAATCAAAAGCACTTTAGATGGGTAATTTTATTTTATTTATTTTTTTTTTTTTTTGGAAAAACTACCCAAAATTTGACAAAAAAAGACTAGGAAACCATAATTTTTTGATTTAAACTCTATGAAAATTTATAACCATTAATAGGCAATAATATGAGAAACATTTTGGCGCGAGAAAATTTTGAAAAAGTAGAAAAATAATTTTGGGCATTTTTCTAACACTTATTTTCCTCATCAATTATTTTTTTCCTTTTCTTTATTTATTAGATAAAAAAAAAAGTTAAGTAAAGTATAGACAAGAAAACCGGACATACTTCGCACCACTGATATTCTTCACTATGCTTCTTTTGGTGGGCGTATTGAAAATGACTATTATTGTTCTTCGTATTATTAACTTCCTTCGTTTAGAATCGTCTTATTGAAGAAATAGAAATTTGTTTAAAATTCTACACTCCCCCCATCAAGAGTATTTGACCCGAGGAGCGAAGAATATCCGGCTTTCTTGTCTATACTTTACTCAGAAATTATTAATAGAACAGAATTTATTGCATTTGTCAAATCTTTTTAAACAAATAGTTGCGTTTTGGGTATCGGAAACTGGATTTTGAGATCTAATGAGGATTGAGGACAAAAATTTAATTAATTTTTTAAAAAGAATATGTACGACCAAATTTAGTACACATTACACTAATATTACGTTGATTAGAATAAAATACTAATTTTTAAATTCAGGTTTGGTGTTTATCAGAATAATTTGAAAAAATGTGTTTGACGTCAAAATGATAAATTGTCCTCCTTAAAACCTGTGCAGGTTAAAGCAACGCGAATTATCTGTTTTGTGGAACATATTATTATTATATTATATATTATGAACCAGAAGAATTAAAAAGTACAATATGAATTAGACGCTACTTACTCGAGCAAAACCTTGTAGAACGAAGCTGATGTGTTCTCGGCCAATAATACAACGTGTGTGCCGGTCAAACGATCGCAATAATGATGAGAAATCGTTTTCAAAAAACGTTCGTTGACATTGATATTGTAATTATTATTATTATTATTATTATTCCCTAAACGGATAGCTTTGTCGCTCGGACACAACATAAGAATGAATATCGGTATTAGAATACACATTGTGTTGAAGGTTACCATCGTACTACACCGAGTTTTGTGGATTGAAAGAGTTAACGAATAACAGAAACATTAATTTGAAAAACATTGAAACTTGTCAACTCTGAAGTACCCATGTATCGAGTAAATAATATGAAATAATATGTTTTGGCATATTTGAGTTTCTTACTGCTCGCGACGATCGCATTAATAATGAACACTCGTCTAAGTGTTTTAACCCCCTAAACTGACATTTTTTTTTTTTTTGTTACCTAATGAAAAACATTAAATGATAATTTAAAAGTCATTGCAAGGGCTGGATCGAGATAAGGGGCTAGGAAGGACTACATCCCCCCAGACCGTAAGTCAAAGGGGGCCACAAAGTTTCATCATGTTTTTTTTTTAATTAAATTTTAAAGGTAATTAATTTACCTTTATTAGAAATCACTTGTTAGGAGTTCATTAAATAAAAGTCTGCTTTTAAATTACCTGCATATCTAATATTACACAAAAATAAAATTGAAAAAAATTAATTTGTTAATATTATGACCGCCGTCGTCATATTCTACAGTATCGAGTAGATGAGATTGACATTAAACAAACAGCTATTTAATTAAAAATATCTTATTATAGTCACTAAATGAATTTCGTACTTTTCCTACTCGGTTTTGGAATTCTCTAGAATGTCCAGATTGAACATTTTAGTATTTACATAATATGTATTTTTATCAACAAAATGTTGATTTATGTTTTGACATACGGAATGTAAGTATCTCAAAAAAAAAAAAAAAAAATAAAGAAGTAACACTTATTTCTAATACTTAGTTAGTTTACTTTTTTTTTTCTAGTTAATTTGCAACTCAAACAAGTCATACAAAAAAAGCCGGACATACTTCGCACGACGGGTGGTATTCTCTTGACGGGCGTATTAAATTTTAAAGAAACGATAAATCTTTTTTTTTAGTAAAACGATTCTGAACGAAGGTTAGGTTAGGTTTTCAAAATTTTCTTGCGCCAAAATCTTTTTTTATAGAATTTTCTATCTATTTTTAAATTTTCATAAAATTCGGATCAAAAAATGATGGTTTCCGAGTCGTTTTTGTCAAATTTTGGGTAGTTTTTTCCAAAAAAAA
>JAIPRM010007261.1:0-17420 GCA_025469315.1 Stegophylla sp. TES_Ste_2020 | reverse complement strand
CTAAGATTATTATGTACGGCCATGTATTTATTAGAAGTATCATAAAAATAAAAATATTGGCATTTAGTGAGTTTCAGCCCAATATTATAATATAAAAATAACATAAAAATACAGCCCAAAGGGGGGGCGATCGACCCATCGCCCCCCCTCGTATCCGCCACTGGGCCGAAAACATTTACTGTTACTTTAATAATTTTTCAAATAAATAGCTCTTCTAACAGAGCCCTACTTATTACAGGCTGGGATAAACTATTAGTATGGTTTTGATGAACATCGGTATTATCATGATTAACATTTTCAACAAGAATTTTTCCAATTGGTGATTTTAAATAATAATTGTTCAAAGTATTTTGTGATTTAACTGGTGTATTGTATGCATTTGGTGATTTAACTGGTGTATTGAATACATTGGAATATTTTACTGGTGTCATATCAACTGTAAACAAGTATTAAAATATTTTATTAATTATACTTACAGTTAATAGGAGTAAACAATTTTAAAGTAAAACAACATTTTTAAAAAATATTTATCACTCAAATATATACGTACAATTGGCCAAGTCATTAGGATGATACTCAGGGTCCTTATCAGGATCAATAATGTCATCAGAATCAGATTCTGAAATGGTATTACAGTTAATAGCCTTTTTAGAAGTTTTTATCTTTTCTAAACAAATTAAAGTTCCAAATGATTAAATAAATTACTATATAAACTATGAAAGCAAATTAATAACATTTTTTCTTTACAATAGATATAAGCAATAACTTATATAAATCTAATAACTTATTAAATAGTTTATAGATTTACTATAAATTAATCAATAATAGATGACATTTAACACAAATAATTAAATTTCCATTCAAAAACTGAATAGGTACCAGAAATTAGTTAATTAAACCAATGTGTTTTAATGATGATGAATCTTAAAATAAATTAATAAAACAATATTTTTTACTTGTGACTAAAGGTGGAGGATCAGGAATAAGGGAAGACACTGAAGAACTTGCATTATGCTTTACAACTTTTTTTTTTCTTTTAAATTCTTCATTCCCATCAGAGGATAAATCTGACAAATATTGTGCTTTGTTAGATTTTAAACGAGCTTTATGTAAACTACCTAAAATATAACACATCATGAAATAAATAATAATTTAATAATATAAGTTAGACTAAAATACAAATTTTTATTTCCTACTATAAGGATATCCAATAACTTTAGCTGAAAACCATTGAAACTCTAATTTGTTTGGATATAGGTACTCTCTTTTCTATCATTCTTTTAGCAGAATTTTTTGATGATGGCCATGCACATTTTTGTTCTTTTTTGTTGAACCATATACTAGGAACTGACTCAATTGTATTTTCCTTTAGAAAATGAATGATAATTCACATTCTGCTATGCTTTACAATATTAAAATATAAATAACAATTAGATACAAATTTAATATTAATAAATAAAAAATTAGAAAAGTAATTAATTAACAAATAATAATAATAATAATATATTAATTGTTTGATAGTTGAATAAAAATAAAAATTTAGTTATGTATTAAAGGCAGAGCAATTAATAAGCCATTGTGAGTCAACAACATAACTTTTTTATCAATTTCTAAATAATTCCAATATTTTAAATTTGTAGACAGATTGTTAACAATAAAAATATTAAACAATGTTGAATCGACTGGATTTTTATATAAGGCACTTTTACTTTCAAATTGTTTTCCTATAAGAACTATATTCTGGTTTTCACTTTGTACAATGTTCAAACATTTTGCAACTTCTCCGCATTTAGTTAAAAAATAACATTCTTTTTCAGCAGCTAGATTTAATTTTATGTAGCCTAGTTGAAATCTTTTAAATTGAATTCCAATAATATTGTTAGTTAATGGTCCATTAGTATATGATTGTGATGTAATAGGTTGTTCTGGATTTTGAGGTTCATTAATTTGTATTTTATTGTACTCTTCAGTGTATCTGTTAATTATTTATTCGAGAGGTTTATCATGTTTCCGTACTTTCGATTTTAGTTCTTTCATAAAATTTTCAAATACAAATGCACTGCTATTATCAAGCGGGCCATAGCATTCATAGTCATCTGATAAGTGCAAAAGTCCATGAATATTGTGGGAAATATGTTGACGGCCATATAATATTTCAAAAGTTTGAACAAAGTAATTTAAAAGCTGTTTTGAATAATTTAAATAGTGCTGATAATTTGGACTTAAGAGTATCAACATGGAAACATGCAAAGCCATAAAATTAGTGTAAACATCTCTATTGACTATATTTTTCAACACAACTGGTCCTATGTACATCAAAAACATCCTAAATTCTGTAGCTTTCCACCTACCCACTTCTTGTATTTCTCTAGTTTTTCTTATAAAATCAGAAGAAATACATTTTTTTAAATTTAGTAATGATGCAGTTAACTTTTTAACACTAGAACTGTGTAAACGTACAAGTAATGGTCCTTTGCAACCAAAGTATGATTAATTTTTTAACAGCTCCCAAACAGACCAAATGCATGTAATCTGAAGAGAATGAATGAACTAAATCTAATCCTGGTAGTTCTATAAGTCTTGATTATGTGTCTCCGGTATGATGGTCATCATATAGCATATTTATATATGTATCATGAGTTATTTCATTGGATTTTGAAATTAAATATGGAAAACACACGATTTTTCAAATATTCACCATCTTGTACACACCTGGTACAAGATGAAAATCCCGAATACCCTTTAATTTTTAATATAAATGCTTTAGCTGGGGCATCACAAACTAATAAATTAATTGTTATTTTTTTTAGTATTACCATTCAAAACAATACCATTTACTACAAGTTCTTTTGCTTCTGAAATAAATTCAGCTATAAAATCATTGCTATTACTAGGTTTAGCTGTTCCATAATAAACACCTACAGGAAATACCTTTTTAGTAGAATTAATGATAAATGCTAATATAGGCCAAAACTGACCATTGCTGCTCTTGGCTAAGAGAAGACCATCAATTCCAATGGCAATTTTAATCTCACTCAAATCAGTTGTCACATATCTTGATATTCCTGCAGCTAATCCAAAATGATAATAATGGCCAGGGTGTACATTATGAATATTATTACTTTTTTTTAGTGGTGTATCTAGTAGAGTTCTTGTATCTTTTGGTAGATCTTTAGTATTGATATTTTCATATTTTTTCAATATTTTTAATAATTTATTAACCGTTATGTTTGGCACATTGCATTCAATAGCCCAAATACCTAAATCTTCCTTAAAATTATTATTAATTAAACATTTTTGTTCTGTTATTTCCTCAGTTACTTTATTAGTATCTGAAATGTTACTCAATTAACACAAAGATGATTGTTTCATAGGAATCACCCTAGAAAAATGTAGAGTTTGTTCTACTTGAAATGAGTTTGTTTGGCAAGTACTAGCAGGAGGTCTGTATTTGCCTTTAGATGATACTTTAAACAGACCATTTTTTGAAATTCTCAATTGTTTTCTTAAAATTTGAGAAAAACTGCCTAAAATTTGATAAAAAAGACTCGCAAAATATCTTTTTTAATCCAAACTTTGTCAAATTTAAACATAGATAAACAATAATATGAATAATTTTTTGATGCAGGAAAATTCTGAAAATGTAAAATACACTTTTTTTCTCATCAAAATTTTTTATTTTATAAAAATTGTTTTGTTTTCCTATTCTTTATTTATGAAATAATAAAAATTAAAGTAGAGTAAAGTAAAACAAATATATGTATTTTGATACACATATTTGTAATTTTTTTTTTTTGAAGAAGAAGAATTTTAGGTAAATACTTTAAATTACTACGTAATAAATAATAACAAAATATAGTTAAAATTAATAATTGCGAAATGAACGAGTGGCTTTGGTATAATGGTTATGGTATAAAATAAAAAAGTAGCATGTCTTCATTTTAAGGCTAATTATTTTAATAGTAAAACATAGATCAAGTTGTTAACATAAATACATAGATTTAACTGTTAGTCAAAACCTGAACTTATATAATACAGTAAATACCAAATAAATTATTAAAAATTATTGATTGCAAATTAAATGTAATACCTTTAATATTTTATACTGGTACATAATTAATTTATTCAGAAACAGGCAGACATATTCTTTCACTAATGTATCACTATATTTAGTGACTATTAACTACAATGGCAAAATAAAAATTAATAGAAAATTAGGTATAAATAATTATTATATATATATATATATAAAAAAAAAATTAATGACGAACAATGAAAAATAGTTTTATCTACAATAAGTAATAATTATATACAATCATTCTTCCTGAATATTTTTATTGCATAACTATAATATCCACATTTGTATTTCTAAGAGAAAGATCATTGATTAACTGAAATAAAAAAATAAAAACAAATTAGTCCTTGATTTTAAAATTCTTAGAGTATACAAACTACTTTGATGAAAAAACAGTAAACTAATGTTAATTCTACACATATTAATAGTATAAATTTATTTTAAATTAAAGGATGCTATTTAATTTTAAACTTACACACATACACACACAAACACCCACACATATAAACTTATTAAAATTTGTATTTTTACTAACTTTTGGTGTAACCACAAAATACTGGTTATTTCTATTTTCAAATAATTCCATATACAGTTCCATTAGTTTTCTTTCGTAGACTTCATCCATACCCTACAAAATAAAAGATAATGTGAACATGAGTCCATAGGTGCAATTAAAGGGGGGCTTGAGGGGGCTAAGCCCCTCAAAACTACTCATAGCCCCCCCAGAAATTTTGGGAATTACTTAAGGATAATGCCTTTTTGGGGCTAAATCAATCAATAATACATATTAGCCCCCCCAAAAACTTTCTTCAAGTTGCGCCAATGCATGAGTCATCATTAATCATTAATTTTTTTTAAATAGAATAGGTTTTTTGAATTGTTTCAAGGTTGAAGAAATTTATATAGAAAAACAACTTGCAGTTGCTGTTGTTTAAGTATGCAACAAAAAAGTGGAGGTTGGCTATCACATTTCAAGCAAATCATTTGTATAAAAAGTGGTTATTGAATGTTTTGCTATGCGTTTTTAAATAATATTTTTTTTTAATTTTTAAATTGTTTTGTATTATAATATTATATTATTAGTACCATTTGATTCACATAATTATATTTTGATAAATATAATTTAGCAGGAATTATTCACAGTATAACTACACACGTAGCAACAAATAGTCACAGAAAAATGAGAACCAATGTTTACAGACAAAGTAAACTCAGGAATATGGAGGTGGCCAACTCCCAATTTTTTTTTCTTGGACTGTACTCAATATTTATTATACTCTAAAAACATATTCTATGCTAAACATGTTTATTATTAAGTACAAACTTGATTAATTTCATCGACTATTCTAAATGGAAAATGTGTAATTTCTTGAAGACTCAATAAAAATAATGCTGTTGTCAGTGCACGTTCACCACCACTTTGACTTTTAGCATCTAAGAGCCTTAAAGATGCATTATCATCACGAAACTGTACTTTTAATAATAGCCCATATGATTCGAAATCGTACTTTAAACATACATATAGATTTTAATTAATTATATTGTTTAAATGATTTAAGAGTATACAATATTTACTCTGGTAACACCTATGTCCAATTCAATTATGCCATTACAGCCAAATGATCTAATAAACCTCTGGAAATTAGTATTCAACGAGTGACATAATTCATTTACTGCAGGAATCCATTTTGAATGTAACCTCTCAATTTGAGCTTCTTTAGATTGAGTATTAGAATCTAAAATCTCCAATTCTGTTTCTAGATCTTTAATTTTCAGTTTGCGTTCATTGTATTCTTTTATTAACTATAGAACAGATTAAAAAATATAAATTTTATACCTAAAAGACAGTAAATATTTGCATGAAATGTACCTGAGGTGTATTTGGATCAACTTTAATGGAATTAAGTTTTGCTTTATACTCAACAATCAATTCATCCAATTCATCAACTTCCTTCTCTTCTATTTGATCAAATTTTTTCTTCATCGAAACAAATAATCTGTTATCATATGGTGACACACCTCCAGACCAATGAAGAGCCTCTTTCTCCATTTTAATTAATTCCGATTCAAGTTTTTGTATGTATTCATGGTAAAAATTAAAACTATCCTAAGAATAAAAAAATAAAAAGTTTAACATTAAATAATCAATTATAATTCACAAATGTCTATACCAAGCCTGATGCATAGAGTGCCTTTAATTGCATCAAGACTTTGACGTCCTTTTCCATGCAATAACTATGATTGTTAACAATGAATACAGAAGCAAGTAGACATTTTAAGAGAGTGGCATAATTTTCCAACATCTTATTGACTTCATTCATTGAAGCATAGTACTTATCTATTGATTTCTATAAAATAATAATAGTATAGATATTAAATCTCAAGTCAATAAACAACTGATTATGTCACAAACTAACCGAATAATTATTTTTTAGTTCGCTTAATTTTTCTTCTTTTCTTTTTACTTTTCTTCGACTAATTTTAATATCTTTTTTCATTTTATAAAAAGCATTTTGTTTGTTTTGAAATTTTATGAAAATTCCCTGTATTTCTCTTTCTCTAGAAATATAAGGCTGACGACTGTTTTCAATAACTTTTAATTGATTAATTAATTCAGTTTGCTGTGATTCAAATTTATTACACTCTTTTATAATTTCTTCTTTTCTGATAAAAAAAAGCAATTAATAAAAATAAAGACAGTATTAAATAAAAATGATTTAATTAATTAAATAATATGTAACTTGGTAGTTTCTACAGTACAATGGCATGAAATTATTAAACTCATAGGTACAATGATGTAATTTACTAATTTTATATTTGTCAACTAGTTAAGAAATTATTATAAGATTAATACACATTTTATATGGCAACTTTTTAAAGTAAAATATAATATTGTGATTATAATATAATATATTATTAATATTATATGATGATTACACAATTGCGTCAACTTTGAATGTAAAATATAACAACTAAGCACATATACTTACTTTATAGTTAATGATTGAATCAAATTAGAGTCCACAGAAAATAGCAAAAATTGCGCCTCATTTGATATTTGATTTTGTCGTATTATCTTCTCCCCAGAATATATTGAATATTTTATGCTAATTTGATCGTTTCCTATAAACAAAAATAAAGTGAATTATAAAAGAGAACAGAAAAAAAACCACGATAAATTTTCATTCTAGTAATTTAAGATATAATTAATTACCTGCGAAAAAAAAACGAATATCATTAGGCAAATTATCCATATTATTAATCACTTCTTTTGAGCCAATTGGTATGTTATGCATGTCATAATTTTTCATTAGGTATCTCTTTATAATCAATGGAGCTTGGATCAAGTCTAATGCATATGCACGGAAGCCCAATTTTCTGTTCAAATAATTTTTTGTTAAAACCAGGTTTATGATAAAATTAATAAATATTTTTAAAAATAATTTATGGATACTCCGTCAGTAAATGCAGTTTTAAAATTAAAATTTCACGTTTTGAGTATTTTTTCATTGGTCTATGTTAAGAAATTGGAATTTTATACTTTTAATAATAATCTAGACATTTGTTGCTTTGTATTTTAGTTACTGACTGAATTTTTTAAGTTCAGTTCAATTTTTTTTTTCTTAAGTTATTAGGGTTCAAATGTAACTGCTCAGTTGAAAATTAATTTTTCCTGTTTACTTTATTTAAATAATCAGTTTGAAAAAACTTCAGAATACAGATATTACATATATATTACGTTGAATTTGGCAATTTAAGGAGTATATAAAACTACTGACCTCATGAAATTATCAAGCCATTTATGAAATAAAAGAATGACTACAAAAATTGAACATTAAAATATGCTATATTCACTGTTTTACTCAAAAGTAAATTTGTTTAAACAAAATTAAATTTTGGTGGTTTTTTAAATTGAATGTTAAATTTTTCATACACAATAAAAAAAAGTCTGCCATAGTTTATACCATAGGTATTCTTTGCTTCTGAGTTGGGATATTTATGGTGTTTGTGTTGAATTTAAAGAAACAATTTCTTAATAAAACGATCCTAAGTGGAGCTTCAGTTAATAAATGATAATAATTGTTAATATTATACTCAACATTTTTGACAATTATTATTTAATAACAGAATAATCCATGCCCATTTCATTATTTGTGTAGATAAATGCTGATTTTTTTAAAAAATATGTTACATAATAATAAGTAGTATAAAGTCGCTATTAATTATGTTTGAGCTACAATTCTAACTTTAAATGCTAGTAAAAAATGTATGTTTGTGTTAAATCAGGTCTTTATATGAAGAAATTAAAATTTGATGAAAAATAAAAACTAACAAAAATCTAGATACTTTCAATATTTGCAAAGTTCTATACTGAACTTAAAATTGTTACCTATATCATCCTTGCTCCATCCCAACTAACAAAACCGAACGAGCTCTCTTAATGAATACTCATTTTCTATTTTGACCCTTTACAAAATAATATCCTACCAATTTCATGAAATATATAGTCAAATTGCCAAATTCATGTATTCATCAGCAATATTTCAGCCGATTTTACGATAAATATTATATATATAGCGTTCTGTTAGTATTCTATACAATACCAAGTTACTCAATAATATTCCTAATTGTGCTTGTTAATGTATAAAATATAAAATTTAACTAGTTAATATATAGAAAAACTGTTTGGTTTTAGTTAATATATATAAGCACCTCATATTTACATTTTAATGTAATTCCTCAAGAACAAATTAACATTGTTCATCAAACTGATAAAACCAAATAACCTTTTTCAAAAAGAATATTTGGCATATAAAAAAAATATTTAAACGATAAATCAAAAGTCAAAGATAATTTTTACCATAGGTAGATATTCTATACTTTTAGGGTGAATGTGTTGAATATTTAAGAAACAAGAAATCATTTCTTCAATAAAAAGATTCTGAGAAGAACAGTTGTCAGTTTTATGCTGAGAATGTTTAAGTAATTGTAATTTAATAACAGAATAATTCATCAACAATGATCAATTTTGTATAAAATGTTACTTTCCAAATAATAAGATAAATAAATATTTATTTATAGGTAAATAATTATTTAAAATAGCCGACATTTGAAGTGTAATTCTAACATTAAATACCTACTTGTGAAAAACTGTTCATTATGCCAAATTTCAAGTCAATTATACCATGTGTAAGAAATCAAGTCAAAATCTTTTGATAAAAGAAAATATTGAAGACAATTTCAATTTTAATAAATTGGAGGTTTTGACGGAAAAAAATCAATTTCTTATCTGAAAATTGGCACTTTTTCGTACAAATTCCAGTGTCAAATGATTATAAAAAAAAATTTGGCTTATGATTTAAAAGATTTTTCAGGTTCATTAAACATACTTTATGTGAATGAGGTTATGTTGAATTTTCAAGTATAATATGAAGAATTCAAAATTTAATTAAATATAAACTTGCCCGAAACAAGTTAATTCCAAAATTCTATATTTACTCCAAAAGTGGTTAAATATATTTTCTGAACTGTTTTTCTGTTGATGATAATGGATAAAAAAAGATAAGTTTGTAGTCTTTTAAATTTTGCTTTATGACTAAATACCTAAAATTAATTGTATGAAATGGCATTATTTTCCAATTTTTACTAAATTTTTAGCAGTTTTCCTTGTTTCAAGAAAAAAGTATTGAGAATTCTGAAAAATTACTAGTTTAGAGTACTATCGGGAGCCTATTTTTGATCTAAAAAATTGGCATATCATACTTTTGACAAGTATTTCTATAAAAAAATGTGTTTTTATAAAAAGAAAAAAATAGCATTGTAAAAGCATTTCATTCAGAAACTAATAAATGTGTAGGATATACGTACATGCAATTATACAGCATTTAATAATTTTCAATATATTAAGTAAATTACATTGGCAGGGTTATATGTTGTTAGTATGTAAAATAACTCGTTGAAATATGTATTTTTGTGTTAATTCAATACATTAACTGAAAATGTATATCATTATATAGAATATAATAACTAGTTGTTTTTTTTACAGAAAAATAAAATTTCATACATAAACGCTAACACAAACACACACACACTTCATATTTTGAATCAGAATCATTTTTTTGAGTAAAAATATTTTACATATCGAGTGATTTGGAAAAGAATTCAAATTTAGTATAAACTAAATTTGTTATTGCACACTTGGCTATTGATAGGTATGGTTGGTCTGTTCCTCATGATACCAAAACTAGTGATTTGATAAAGGAGGAATTTAATGCAATTATTAAATATAAATATTTTAGCTACTAGTAATCCACTCAAAGAGAGTTCGTTGATAATTCAATGAGATATTCTCCCTTAAAATATGAGAATATATGAGGTTACTAATGAAGAATATTATTAAAATACAATAATTTTAGATATTATCATTACTTACTCTAAACTATTTATACTGTAATTTGGTTGCTCTTGAATTTGAAAATTAGCTGGTGGAGCAGAAATTGAATTAATTTTTTTCCAATGTTCTCGTTCAACTATTTTATTAAATACAGTTAAATCTTCTGCATACTCAAAAACAAATGCAATCATATCGCGATAATTCACTATATTTTCTATATACTTGGCATTTTGCGGATTAAGTACATCTATCTATAATATATACATTATTAACGATTAAAATCGAACAATAATTGAGAAATTTAATTAAATAATAAAATGAACAATTATTGTTTTAAATTTTTTATAAACCTTCAATACCTGTGTAAATAATGGTTCATATACTTCTCCTTGAAATATTGATTTATTGTCACAGTTCCTTAACCATTGGATAGCTTTCCACATTTCTGGAAATCTTCTTTGCAATAATTGATTTTTATTATCTTCTTTTCGCTTCTCACGGTCCATATCTTGATCAATGCCTTAATATAAACACAAATATGCAACTAATAATGGTTAATTCACAATAATAAATATGGCATGAAAATTAAGTAACAGCAAAATGTATTTATTAAGCTTCTTAAAACAAATTATAGATTACTTAAACAATATTATAATTTACAAAATTAAATTAAATAAATAAATAACTATTACAATACTAACCACATAATTTTAAATTTAGACCTTTCAGTTTGTTTTTAATATTTTCTAAATTTCTGTTCACTGCATTAATTTTGTCATCAAAAACTTTTATTTTTTGATTTATGTCATTAAGTTCCTGTTTACAAGCTACATAGATTTAAATGCATTATTAAGACAATTTTTCATTGGAAATCATATAATTTACTATATTGTACCTTCAACATTTGAAGATTCACTTTCAATATTCTCCAACTTTTCATCCATGGACGATATAGAATCTTTTATATCTTGAACACGAGTTGAAATACTTTTTTCAGTTTTAACTAGATCTATAATAGTAGATAAGTGAGATTCAGAAATTTCAATTTTTTCTTCAATTTTATCCACTAACTCACAAAGAGTATTTGTCTAAACAACAACATCAAATTTAAGTTATTCAAGTGAACTAATTAAATAATTTCTAGGTTAAATTTATTACCTGTGCCAATACAAATTTTTTCAAAGCAATTAATTTATTTTTGTTCCTATTAATAACATAACTATAATCCTTAATTACACTCAAAGCACCTTGATTATGTTGTTTTGCAGATTCAAATTTGTTCAATTCCTAAATATATTTATATCAAAAATGTATTCTACATTATTTTCTAAAATATTGTAAATATCATATTTTTAAGAATGTTAGGTATTTAAAATACATATTATGAAACGTTCACATTTATATAATCTTTTAAATTAAAATATTATTAATATTAATACATAATATGACAAAAAATAAAATAATGTTAAGACATACATTATTTATTACATGCCACGTCAATGTATAAGCAGACCAACTTCTCTTTTGCATTACAACTAATAATTCCTTTTCTAGTGATTTTTTTTCAGTAAATGAAGTAACAATTGTTTCTAACCTATAAATTTTAATTAATTAGCGTATAGACAATAATAATTTATAAATAAAAATTTACTTTAAATTAGAAGCAGTCTCTATTCTTATCTTATTCTGTAATTTTCTTTTATCTGCATCATACGTAGTCATACTATTGGTCAGCAATTTTAAATTTTTAAAAGTTTCCAACAAATTTTTATTTTCTACAATGGCATATATAAGTAACAAAAGAACATTCTACATGAAATAATTAGTGACTTACCAATACTTTCCAATGTATTTAATAATAGATCTTTTGAATCTAATTTCGAAAAATCTTCTAGTCTGTCTTGTGGTAAAAATTGACATAAGTTGTGCACTTTTATGTTTAAACTTGAAACAAATTCCTCATACTACAAATAAAAGAAAAATAATATAAAAGATGGTAAATAATTTTGTTTAAGATTCTTTACAGTTTTCTTTGTGGTTAAAGTATTGTTTACATAAAAATGACTAGTCTCTTTTTCAATAAATATTGTTCGTCTTAATTTAATATTCTGAAATGAGTTTTGATAAAGTTCAATTGAAATATCAGCTGAAGATTTTCCTGTTTTTACGAATTGACTAACCTAAAATTAATAAACATAAGTATACAATTGCAACATAAATAATTAATTTAATAGTCTATTTCATTAAAATAACTGTAATCTATAATTACCTTGTCACCTCTATTAATATCTTTTGGACCACCACCAAAACCTAATATCAGGGCGGTCACAATCGAAGATTTGCCTGACCCATTGGGACCAATTATTAAATTAAATTTAGGTTTTGGAGTATACGTAACTTTACTAAAAGTCCTACAAAATAAAAATTAATACAATTATATTATCAGTTTAGTATTAACTCATAGTTTCAACAATAACTTTAGATCATGTTATTTTAATATACGTACGTAACAATTATAAAATAATTCATATCCAATAAATATTTATTAAGATTTTTGTTTTATACATCCATGTTTAAAATTTAATTCAAACATATTTTATAGATTGTAATAGATTTTTACAACCATCTTAAAAGTTAAAATTATTTATTTTTATCATACTTTATCGAGTATTTTATGTACCATGTACCTAATTTGTTGTAACATTATATTATTTATAAATTCTTCAATAATTAAAATAGTTTAAAATTTAACAAAAATAAGTGCAGTCATGAAGAAATCACATTAAGCACAAGATATACATTAATTTAATTATTTGTGTATTATTTGGGATGAATGAGAAAAATTTTCAGGGTTTGTTTTAGATTCTAAGAAGATTTTATGATTTTAATATTATCTGAAGTGGTTTACAATACAGATATAGGGAAGTAAAATACACAGGGAGTCCCAGTACAATTTGATAAATGCAATAAAATCTGTTCATCAATAATTTTAAACTCTTTTTTACATTTATCGTGTTACTACAATGATGTTTATTTTTTATTTTTATTTTTTGTGTATACGGTTTTATATAAAAATCCTCGTCCAAAAGTTTTGACTCGCAACATTTTGAAATTGGATTGGCCTCTAGAATCTAGACGGTACTTTAGAGAGGTCATTTTTCAAAATTTGGGAAAAACTACTCAAAATTTGACAAAAAAGACTCGGAAACTATCTTTTTTTCACCCTAACTTTATGAAAATTTTAACTTAGACAATAATATGAGAAATATTTTTGCACAAGACAATTTTATTTAAATGAACGATTTGATTTTAATATACTTTTAAATTGTACAATATAAATAGTAAATACTAATATCATCATTGATAATTGTCACAATTTCAATGCTAATTGAGTTAGTTATGCGTGTGTTGTCTTTTTGTTATACCTATGATTATTCACTTATTTAATCAAATATGGCTAAAGAGTTCTCAGTAAAGACCAAATATATCTACCTAATTAGATACACAACTAAACAAATTTTAGGATAGAAGTTACTATCAAATAGGAAAGTTCTATTAGTATTTTTAATAATATAAGAATGATGAATTAAAATATTAAAGAAAGTTTAAGTCTGGCAGTTTGTGAGTGCAGTATTTTTTGAGAAAAAGCGAGTTAGAATTCCTGTTAGAACTTTTCAACATTGTAAAGCTAAATGAATAGGTATGTAGGATGAATAGCGTAGTTTTCAAAAAAATGTGACACATTTTGTTTGAAAGAAATCAAATTTTTAGATGAATTAAATTATTTGTTCGATATTTCCCATTCAAATGCTTTTAATATGATACAGATAGAAATAGATAGGCAATTTTCGATAAACCAAAAGCTTCCTGAAAGACCGGGTTGTCTGATCAGAATCGATAAAACAGGATATAGAAAAATTAAAACAGAAAATCAAACTTTGCTATTTATCAACTTTTATGTTAAATTTACAACTCTACAATTATTGAAGATGATTTTGATTTTTTGTCATTAGATTTTTCTGATTCATCAGTAGATAAAATTACAGAAGAAATAACTAAAGTGAATATTTTATTAGTATATAAAAAATAAAAAGCCCTAGAAACTTCATTACACCTAAACTTATCTTTGAAATCGATTGATGTAAACTAAGTATGCACTAAGCAAGAATCAGTTTTTGTTATTCAATTTACTGCTGAATCTTTAAGCCATAACATGGATAATTAAGTTATCTATAAAACTTCAATCCATCGATGTTGTTGACAATGAAATCTTGCTATTAAATGTTAATCTACATATATTAGAAACCACATCCTAGTTGTTAATTAATAAAATATTGCTTTCAGATTACATGACATAGTTCTCATTAACATACTCATAACATAACACTAAAATAAAATGTAAACATGAATTTGTGAGTTTAGTGGTCGCCGTCATCATACTCTTTGTTACGTAAGTATTATGCTCACATGAGGCAAACAGCTCTTTTTTGAAATGTTATTTGTTATATACTTTTTATTAGAGCGTACCTAAATTCTAGTATGTAATACATATTTGGCAAATGCATGGTATGCTATCTACAAACAAATTTTTAATGTTGTACGCTATTTGCAAGTAATTACGTTAACTACTGCAGTCAAAACGATGCAACTAATACATATATTTCTAAGGGTGGTGATATATCTATTGTAGTAAATTATCGTCCAATCAGTCTTCATTCAGTAATTCCAAAAATCTTTGAATCAATTATATCAAAAAAAATTACTCCATTGCTATCTCCATTAGTATGTGAAGACCAACATGGTTTCATAAGTGGTAAATCAACAACTACGAATCATTTAATCTTCCATAAATTCATATTAGACGCCTTTGCTTCTAGATCTCAAGTCGACGTAATTTATACAGACTTTTCTAAAGCGTTTGATAAGATAAACCATTCAATACTTATATCTAAACTGTATAACATGGGTATTCAAGACCCATTTCTTTCTTGGATTTCATCCTATATATCAAACAGAAAACAAATTGTTAAGTATAAAAATTTCAAATCTAATCCTTTCGATGTTACATCTGGTGTACCTCAAGGTTCTCATTTAGCTCCTTTATTATTCTTATTATTTATTAATGATTTAAATTTTTCACATTCAAGAAAACTTCTTTTTGCTGATGATTTGAAAGTATTTCGACAAATAAACTCCCATAATGATGCATTTTTATTACAAAATGATTTGAATATTTTGTCTGATTGGTGTACGATTAATAAACTACCGTTAAATGTTGATAAATGTAAAATTATATCATTTACTAGATCTCGTGATCCACTCATATCATATTATAATATCAGTCAGTCTTCTTTGTTACGTGTTCATAATATTAGTGATTTAGGTGTTATATTTGATTCTTCTCTCACATTTAATGAACACTTACTACATACGATTAGGAAATCATCGATGATTTTAGGCTTTATTACAAGAAATTGTAATGATTTCAATAATCCTGCTGTTTTAAAAACATTATACATGACTTTAGTCCGTTCAAAATTGGAATACAATACTGTGGTTTGGTCGCCATACATAAACTATCAAATTCAATGTTTAGATAATATTCAAAACCGTTTCCTTCGATTCATGGCCTTCAAATGTAATTTAACTCGTTTGCGTCACTCTCCTTACGATCCACTATTACATTATTTTGGTATTGGTAGTTTATCCGAACGAAGAAAAACATATGATATGAAATTTTTATTTAAGCTCGTCAATGGTTACATCAATTGCCCTGAAATTTTAGGTTTTCTCAATTTTTATGTCCCTCAATGTAGAACCAGATCAACCACTATCTTTTATGTTTCTACACATAAAACAAATTATGCTTCTGCTTCTCCTATAAATAGAATAATGTCGATAGCTAATGATTTAAAAATTGATTTATTTAATTTTAATTCTATAGAATCATTTAATAATTATGTAAAAAAAAATTTTTGTATTTAAATATGTTGTATTGTTTTATTATTATTATTATTATGGTTGTTGTTTTTATTTTTATTATTGTATTATTCTGTGTTATTATTGTATGTTAACATTCAATTATGAACTATATTATTCTAAATTATTGTAATTGGATCGTTTGATCCGTTGAAATAAATAAATAAGAAATAAGAAATAAGTGAGTACTTCGCTCGTCGGGGTGTTCTTCGCACGTCGAGAGGGGGATTCTCTTGACGGGTGTGTATTGAATTTTAAAGAAACGATAAATCATTTCTTCAATAAAACGATTCTGAACGAAGGAAGTTAATAATATAGGAAAACAAAAAAAAAAAAAATGCAAAAAATTCGGAATGCCGGGTTGGAATTGAACCAGGTGCTGTCGGCGTGCTATGCCGGTTCCATTATCACTAGGTTGTACACAGCACATAACTTGACCATGTAGATGAATTAGTAGGTATGTAGTATAATAACAGAAAATATTGTATTTTAAAAATAGAATAAAATAGTTGAAAAACTATTGTTGCACGTGGATTTTAATTCACACCATCGTATTCAGCTTCGAAAAATTTATATGATGCAATAAAACATTATCAACCTTCAGTAATTAAATGCTTATAGTACGTAGATATTTCGTAATATCTGTCTGTATTTTCGCCATTTTTTTTTTAATCAAACCCTTGTAAAATGTTAATTTTCTTTGTCCGTAAGAAATTTTATTGCACCAAAATATTCGAAATAAAATTCTCTATCTAGACATCAAATTTCACAACAATCGGTTTGGACAATTTTCTTATATGTATTTAAGTGTCTTTTCCGTCAATGAAAAAAAAAGCCGGACATATTTCGCACGATGGGTGTTCTTCGCACGACGGGTGGGATTCTTTGACGGGTGTATTGAATTTTAAAGAAACGATAAATCATTTCTTCAATAAAACGATTCTGAACGAGGGAAGTTAATAATATAAAGAA
>JAIPRM010007260.1:0-17421 GCA_025469315.1 Stegophylla sp. TES_Ste_2020 | reverse complement strand
TACCTACCTAATTTTAATTGTATATAACAATTAGTAGAATAAATAATTACACTATAACTGTATAATTTACTTAATTTGTCATCTATTTTAAATAATGTACCGCGTTGTTAATAAGCAATTTTTCATCGTGTAATAAGATGACATTTTATTGGGAGGGGGGCCCTTCTGGAAAAATTCACCAGGGGCCCTTAAGGTACCAGGCCGACACTGGTAAAAACCGTGTGCTATTCTGAATAATTGCAAATTCGATTAAATGTATTAATCCCATAAGATTCAACATGCTTGTTTTCCGTCTATTTATATTATTTCATAAAGGTTGCAAGCTAAATTTTTGCATATCACAACATTACATTTTAATATACACAAAAAATTGATCAACCAATAAAAAAAATATATCTCAGGCCTTTGCTATGTGAAAATACAAAATAAAAAAATAGGAAATGCAACAATTTTTTGTTGTAAAAAAGAAATATTATTGTTTGTTTACCTATTAATTTTTTAATTTGTCAAGTTGAGGTGTGTGACCGTGATTCGTGTGTTTTATTTACAATAAACTAATGGGAAAATACATGTGTTTTTTTCAAAACTTATTAAGTCAAAGAAAAACCTCGTTATCTATGAAGACCTATAGAAAATGTGAAAATAATCCATATAATTGTCATTTTATGAAAATAATTTGAGAGGAGACAATATATTTCCTAACATTTTAGGCAATAAAGCAAAACATGAACTGAAGTGATGACAAAAAGCAAAAAAAAAAACGTTTTAATTAACAATGTAATCCAATCCACATTGGATACAATTTCAATGATTGTGTAAAATTTATAGATTTCTATAAAATAATCGTGGTAAGCAAAATTCGAAGTTCTAAAAAAATAATACAACTGGTATAGGGGAAATACATTATTTTCATTCGGACACTATATAGTTCTCATATAATAGCGTTACCATCTCAGTGCCAACTCAACAAAAAGATAATACAACATATTATTTCCATAATATGTTATCGATTGATACTGTACAATTCTTCTGCAGTAAAGAAAACATTTGGGAGTGAAAAATAAAATGGAAACCTTACATTTTAATAATTTGATTTTAATATCGCCAGAATACTATAAAAGCAATCGTAAGGAAAAATATGATTTGTTTTAACGTCGAGTCTGAGATTTGTCACAATATTAAAAAAAAAAAAAAGTGTCTTTTTATTTCAATTTTCTTTGTCGTTTTTAATCAGTTTTTTACCAATTATTGAATAAAAAAAAAAAAAAAAAAAAAAACCGTAAAAAATTGTTTTATACTGTAAATTCATTATTGAATTATTTTAATATATTGTTACATTTATTTACACTTATAAAAGTATAATATCATATAAATGTATAATTGTATAACACTGTCTAAAATATTTTAAACAAATATCAATTCGTTAATAATTATGATAAATGAACATTATAATAATATGTTAAAATTATAATGATTTATGTAGGAGTCTACTCGTCACTCATCGTGTTCGGAAATATAAAAAAAAATTAGAAACTTGTTATTATATGTATCTGTGATACTGCTTTTTATCCGAATATGTTTACGTTATCATGGTAGATTAATAATTTAATATTATAACATATAAATTCAATATTTTACTAAAATGTTTGTCATAATATTTGTATTTAGACCTGCTGCGCACGTTATGCTCCCTGTTGTTCATAAAACGGCGCTGTGTGTAGGCAGTTTTGGAGCATTAGCGCGTTGCTATCCTGTGAAAGGGAAAACAACAATATCAAAAATGAAATGGTTTTAACTTTATACCATTGAAAATAAGTCGTTTACAAAATATTAGAAAAATAAAAAGTAATGATGAATCGATAGGTGGACTGATACATTAATGGTAATATACAAAACCATTTACGTTTTTATGTATTGAAATACAAATTTTCTGTTTCTCTAAGAATTTTCTGTAAAAGTAATTGATTTTCATACGGTTTAGTAAAGGCAAAACTCAAAATTGTTATGATAATAAAAATGAAAAATACGCTTAAATAACATAATACTAACTAAATAACAATTACTGTATAAAAATATTTAAAACGAATAGAACATAATATTATTTAAACATAACTATAGTTTTATCGTGGCAAGACCGTTTTGAACGCGAACTGAAATTGGCCCCAATCTTTTAGTTTATGACGATAACGCATCGTAGTCGTGTAGTCGGCGTGAGTGTGGAAAAAATGCGAGAAATTTGTTTCCCCTTTTTTTTCTTCAATCCTTTTACGAATGAAACGTAAACATAAGAACCGAAGAAAGCGGTCCCAGAGTCTGTAATTTTAATAATTTATAATAGTATAAATTAGGAGACAGTGCGCTTCTCGTAGGCGTTGAATTATTAATTATGACATTTCATTATTTGAGCGCGAAAGCAATTTGTGTACACACATACACTTTTTGTGTGGGTACATCGGGTACAATTTATTATTTTCTATATGTGAAACTCATTGAAACACTCGCGCTCGAGTTCGAGGAAAATTTTTAGACTTATATTGAAAGACATGCGTGTAAATTTTGAAGACGAAAAAAATAAAATGTCACTTAAAGCGTCTCCAAATTTTACGTTTACTGTATGTACATCATATTTATTTATTTTATTTTTGGAAAATCTTTTCGACCACGACCGCAACAATGACGGCGTAATATATACGGTCTTTGGTAAGTACATCCGTAGTCACCGGATGTGATAATCTTACAAAGTACGCGTGCTCGAGCCAAAATATGTTTTACGAGACAAACGCGGCTTCCGTCGTGTGTGTAGGGGATGAAATCACTAGAGAATCGGTAATTTCTATATATTTTTTTTTCCCACTCCAGTTTCACGTCCTTTGTGGACCACCCACGTTACACTTATCGTCACCGGATATGAAATTCCACAAAGTACTACAGCAGCGATATTATATATTTTTACGACACATCATACAGTTTCCACGCCGCCCACGTTATTCGCTTCGACGACGTGTACAGAGCAGTGGTGTTGTAAAGTCGTTTTACCGGTGCGTATGGGGGGGGGGGATGACCATATTTATATAAACGCCAAAAACCTTACAAATCGTTTTGAATGAACTCTAATAGAACAATCGTCCTTAAAATTGTTTTATAGTTTTTATTGTTTAACAAGTCTCACTACAAAAACAATTTATATTATTTCTCAATTCAATCAGTGTTTTAATAAAATACTTGCCGACAGTCGATTTCGTATCAAAATTTCTCTGTTGATATTAAATCAGATCTGTTACTGGGTTTCTGTCAATTGCTCATCATTTGTTTTATTACAATATAATTGTTGCCGTATTTTATCACTTTTTTTTTTTTTTTTTTAATAAGTCTTTGGTTGTATAAAATCTTAAACATCACAACTGGATAAACGTTTTCAAATTATTGTTTTGACCGTAGGAGTGGGGAAACGATTCTTTTATTTCGAGCACGATATATTGTAAAGGAAATCGTTCTTTTTATTACTACATTTAGTAGCATTAGCCACGAATATAAATTTTTTAAATTATTGTTTTATTATTTTTTTTTTTTTTTTTTAAATAAGGCGTTTAACGATTCGTTAATATTCTAGTAGCTTTTGCAAAACAGGTGTTACTGCAGTATAACCCGTTGTAAAATGCAAATAACGAATTGTTAAAATGTCCATTATTTATTATTATATAGGCTTATTCTTGCATCATGCAAATAAAGTTCATTCTAAATATCTCTTTTTTTTCTTCATGCAACATAAATTTTCGAAAAGGTCGACGGTCAATGAATAACCATATAAAATGAAACAATTTACAGACGATTCAAAAAAAAAAAAAAGCGAGATATATTACTACATTAATTAAAATTTTAAACGTTGGATATCCAAATAAAAATAGCTAAACTGTTGAATTTCGATTATTTCTTCTTTCTCCCTTTCACCAAAGGGTGATAGAAACCACCCTTGCTAGAGCACCACAGGTAGTGTTGGTGGTGGTGAGTAGGTGACACGATTCGTGTTATTTTGAGTAGAACTAGCAGCTTAATGTAATTGATTTTTATTCGCGTATGATATATCTGGCGTTTTTATGCCTAAAAGAATTGAATAAATAAAAAAGAAAAAAAAAATACTAATTGTTTAAGCCGACAACGTGATGACTAGAGTTAGGGCTTTAAAGATATAAATGTCATCAAAAAGCACTAAAAAAAAAAAAAAAAACTAAAAAAAGAGCAAATTAAATTCTAAAAATAAAACCTAACGTACCTTTAAAAACTCACAAAAAAGTAATATTAAAGGGTAGGTGTATTAGTTTTGTTTTACTTTTTTATTTATTATATTATGATATATTTGTAACAGTTTATAATTAGTTTGATATTCTTAATTGTAATCAAATACAAATAGTATCAATTAAAATTAAAAATACAATAAAAAGTCAGACATATATATATATATATATATATATCTCCATAGGTATTTTCACTCTTTAGGTGAAACTTGGTGGGTATGTTAAATAAATAAATAAATATATATATTCTGAACAAAACTTCAGTAATTTATATTTAAAACGTTTAATAAAATAAAATATGTTTAATACAAAAATTTCAAGTTAAATATTAAATATTAATCAAAATAATTACAATAATAATAATAAACAGTTATATATAATTAAAAGAAAAACTATTCACATATAGTTGTTGGAGGTGGCCACGTAATGGACGTAGTTTTGCTGGAGCTACAAAGTACTATGAGCTGAATCAAATTCATTCAGTAAATAATAATACAGTGAAACCTGTCTCAAGTGAAATCGTAGAGACCAATAAAAAATTCTGTTTCAAACAAATTTCCGTAAAACCGAAGAAAAAGTTTAAAGACAAAATTTGTTTTTGGCCGATTTAAATTTTTCACTCAACACACCATTCCGTCTTATTTAAGACAGTTTTCACTGTATATTATGCAAACGAGTGAAATTCTACGGATCGTAAGACGATAGGTACGTGCTAATACGTTTTTGCAGGAGCACTCTCACAAGTAAACGCAGTATTATTGTCAAAGCTGACGCGATACGAAATTAAATTACTACTAGAATTGAATATGATTCTAAGAAAATCACGCTTTATTGTACACGAAATTATTGTAGAAAACAGTAGAATACCTAAAGGGATGAAAATTAATTGCATTCGGGTGATAATGATTTTGTCAAATAATAATGTAAGTTAAATCGATTATCGTTGTGAAGTCGATTTAATTTCTCTTTGGATTAAATGTTCGTTTCCTTAAGACACGTGAGGATACTTACAAATAATATATTCTCAATCTAACGAAACAGAAATTATTAAGTATTTCGTTATTTCTGTCTTAAAACAAATTGTATTAAACAATAAAGTAGTTATAGAAAAATATAGCCGAATAAAATATTTTTATTGTAATAATAAAGTTATACAATTTTTTGTTTTGTTCGACAAAATATTTCTGTTTCAATTTTATTCCGAATTGGTAAAAATAGAACACACGATTTAAGTATTCATAATTTTAACGGACGTTAAATTGAGTTTAATTGAGAACTATTTTAAATTCAGTGAAACTTGTGATTGAAATTTCAGCGTATACCTACCGATGAAAACGAACTTGGTGAACCACCTTTGTGTGACGAAACGAAACACATTTTATTGCACGCGGAAATCCGAGGGAAAAAGTTCATTTAAAATACGGTTTTCGAAACTTTTCACTCCGGGGTCTTTTTAGATTCAATAAAATATCCATTTTATTTCGAACCTTCAAATTTAACCCGGTATATTTGAATATCGGAAATATTTAACAACATCATACAGGTATGGAGGAGTTTCAATAGTACGTAAACCTACAATGTAAGTACGAGACAGTATATAGTATGATAATGCGCGTTGGTCAGGACGTAGGAAAAAGAAAATTTTGGACGCCGAACGTAATCAATATTATATTTGTCAATAAACCTCTTTGTGCCGGGGTTAGATTTTCCCGAACACATCGCCGTAGAAAACGCGATTAACCTTTTTTCCGTTCTCGGTAAACTTTTGTAAGTTACCGAGGATTTAGAATTTAAGTACTTTTAGTTATACCTACCCGAGAAATTCGCATAACACGACTTAGACGGAATTGACATTTCTTATTAAGAGCCCATTGCGCACGAGAATATTGAAGATCCGCTTTCCATTACTCTCCAAACGAATAGCCGCCCTTTGTTTAACTTTATAATGCATTGATTGTAAATAAATAAAACCCAGTTGTAAATGAGTTAAGAACAACTGTTTTTACAACTTGTACAGTATTCCAGCAGCGTTTCAAAACGATGAATTATAGAAAATCAATCGAATTTCAGTAGCATATGTATACACTATGTTTTTCGATTATTTAGCTTTAAATATAATAATAAAATACTTAAACAATAATAAAAAACGCCGTTCAAGCCAATAATTTGGAATTGCATTGTTTATGAGCTGATGTTTACCAAAGGTAAGTTGTTGAAAATTACATTTTTGAGTATTCAATAAAATGATTATACAGATATAAGAGAACATGTTGTTATTTTACATACAAAACAATAATCCGACAAGACTATGGTGGTGAACGTTCGTGTTTAGTCAGACAAAATATAACCGTTGGGAGTATATAGCTCCTAAGATAAACCATTTTTACATTTTTTAGAAAAATGATAATATATTGTATTCGGAAAACATTATGAACGAAGTACTGAGTTGTATTTTTAGGTTTTTTTTTATTCAGAAATAAATACCTTCGAAAAGAACGGCAATAGATTCTTTTAAGGTTTAAGCGACAATAACTCTGAAGTAAGAACACAACACAACCACTTTGATTTAAACATTCGTGAAAATGAACTATTCTGTCCAAATGTCGATTTTATTGGGAATTTTTTCGTTATATATTATGAGTAAATTTTCAGTTTTGTTATTTTTAGTGAGTTTTTCAAATGTAAATACAAATTTATTTTAAAATCATGTGCTCGTTAAAGAGAAGTGAGACTTAGTAGTGCAAAAAAATAAAAATAAATAAATTCTCTTTTGGAAATCTTTTCAGAAATGGTCACACTATTTTTGATAATGATACGACTTATCTTTAAAGGGCACCGGTAAATCTGTATTTGAGAACTGAAACATCTAATCTGGTAGACTGAAACAAAATTATGAAAACAAATTTGAATACTTTATATAAAGTCTTCTTCGCTTTCTGAGCATTATTTTCAATTTGTATCCTCGATAAGTCCATAAACTATTTTATAGAACTATTGTGTACATAAACATGAATTGCCTATAGTGTTCAAATTAATTTTCAAGAGTAGATACTCAATAGTTTGACAATATAGCGAAATTATTATTAAATCCAATTTAATCCCTTTTTCACAATACTGATGGAACTCGCAAAACTCTTTGGAGCACAAATAATTTAATTAAAACGGTTCGGATAGGATATTTCATAGAGAGATTATTGATATGATGTGACGCAGAAGTACTTTAACTCGTGGAACGAAAATAAGCTAAATAGTGCATTTTAATTATTGTATTATAATACAAAAAGTTTGGTGTATTCGGTGTTGACCAATTGAATCAATTGACTTCCTTTAAATTAACTCCAGGACAGAAACCCTTTAAAAAAAAAAAAAAAAAAAAATGGTTGAACAACAAATTAAATTAACTTTATATTAATGCAAAAAACTAAAGTGTGACATTTTACAACGCTGGAAAATCAATAATAATCGAGTTACTGCTAATTGAATATATAGTTTTAAATGTTCTAATATAAGTGTAGTTCGGTACCTTCACAATAATAATTTATTATCATTGAGAAAATTCTGCTTTACATAAATAAGTTGAACAAACTCTAAAAAAATTTTGTATCATATTTTAGTAAAATCTAAATCTAAATTTTGATTTTTTTTTTTTTTCAGATTTACAGTCAAAAAATGCAATATCTATTTTCTAGATTCCATTTTCAATAAAGTGGTCTGTAACTGTGACTTAATAAATAAGTGTACAACAATACAATTTTAGAAAACTATTGAGGAATTGATCTTGAAATCATCAATAAATAACTGTTTTACCAACCCTAGTGTTAACAATTAGTCTTCTGTCGTCCGACACTGACCGAGTGCGACGCGAATACAACGGTCTCGCGTGATGGCGTTTGTGAAAACGACAGTGTAAAAAATATTGCCACCTCCCCTCCTCCTGAGTATCCGCCTCGTTACCCCAACAGGAATTCCCGATCAACCTTTTTCTCAAATTGTATTTTTTTCCTGATTGCAAATAACACCTCGTAAATAACTGATCTGACTGATACAAAAAAAAAAAAAATAAATAAATAAAAAGCATTGTTCAAAGATTGCATTGGGGTATTCGTTTTTTTTCTCTCGCTATTCATAAATAAAACTATTTTGATACAAACATAACGTAAACTAACAACATTAATTAAACTATAAATATAAATAAACATAATCGAGTTCATATTTTTTTTAGCCTATAACGTATTTACCGTTATCATTTGCATTTATGGTAACGTAATAATCTAGAGTATAAGAATAGGAATAAAAAAGTATTGTGTAATGTTTTTTTTTTTTTATTGTTTGTTCCACCCACGTTCACATGTCGTTTCACACATTTCATCAACTTTACTTCAAATCATGATCTCGTATGGTTTGATCTTCAAATTCTAATCGCGATTAATCGGTGATAGCGCTTTGGTATATTCATAATAATAATAATAATATTGAGTAGGCATCGAAAAAATCAATTTCAAACACAACACTATGAGCCCTTTTTTTGCAAAAATTTAAAACTTTATACGTCCTAATCTAGGATGACCATACGTCCTGTTTTATACAGGATTGTCCTTTATTTCGGCTCTGTGTCCTGTTGTCCTGACAAACTTCTCTCGGGACGCTTTTTGTCCCGAAATTTCAAGCCTGTCCCACATTAATCCCGTTTTTTGACTTACTGTTGATTTAAAATTTTTGAAATGAAATTACTGAATAAAATAATGTAAAAATCTAGAATAATCGTAAAACGAATTGACAAGTTTTTTTTAGAAAGTAAGTATACAATATGTATGAATAAAGGATTTGAAGAAATTTTAAAAAGTATCAATTTAGTTTCATTATGTTATTTTATGTTTTTAAAAATATTTTTTTTTTTTATGTGTTTAAATTTAATCTATAATAATAGGTAGTCTAAAAATTATACTTTTGTCACGATTCAATAACTTATTTATTTAAAAATATTATGAAAAATATTTTTGTCCTGTATTTTATTTTCTTAAATATGGTCACCCGTATCCTAATCAGCAATGATAACAGTAACTGTACACATTTACTACACACAATGGATCACACGTTAAAATGTTTTCCATAATTGGTATAACTTAATAGTACTGATTTAGAAAAATAATGTTAGGGAAATGCTGTTCTGGAATTCCAATAGATAAATAACGATGATTAATTAAGTGTTATTTTCGCGGTATTCATTATTTTATTACACGTAGCGATAATTATTGTTTATTTCGTGTGTTTTTGTAACTACGATATTTGACTCTTAAATGTATTAATTTGTACTTGAGTAGTTAATTGTTTATAAATCATTCCGTCAGTTACTTACAACAAATGATTGAACTCGCGCGAAACCTAACGCCACGCAGTTTTTTACTATTAATCGAACGTATATATTTCGTCCTGTAAATGCGTTTTCTATATTGTTCCAGCCGAAACGCGCGGCGCAATCGAGTTTTAATGGTTTTCGAAATCGTAGTTAATGGACAGCCGTAAAGGTAGATTTATTGAAACGATGCATAAATATTTAAAAGTAAAGGTAAGTACACGCGCTTAAAGCACACAAAGAGACAATATAGTATGAACCGCAATCTACTTGATATTTTCACGACTGCAACGGAAAATCGTTGAATTATTTGGTATGTTTTCGGTAACTGTTTGTCAAATCGCAGAGTATTAATAATTATTGATATTTCGTTCCCGTTGTAACAATGGTAACAATTTCACTTCCTCATTTATTGCGGTCGTTACAGAGAAAAATCATTGACTTAAGAGAAAAACAGACACGAAGTCTGTTATAGAAAACGAAAAATTACGGATCAAACCTAAAAATATATCTAGTTTCAAAAAATATTTAATAATAGTCGGGGGCATTTAAAAATGGACTCTGAAAATTGCCTTATTTTTAAACTTCCTACTGTGAGGGGAATTTCGTTGACACCTCCTCTATACCACAAATGTGACGTCACTGATTACGGTTGAAATCAACGACTCGATATATCACGGGAATGTCGTTTTGTGTTCTTGTTTTTACTTAACAACCGTGATGCACATAGGCGTGGCCACGGGGTGTGCAAGGTATGCATTTGCATCCCCTGCGAGTCTTACCAAAGAAATGACTCTTATGGATTCATTTTGAAATAACAATTTTAATTTTGTATGCGAGTACCTATATAACATAATATATACAATATAACAATAATTATTATTTATGGACAAAGAAACATATTATCTGGAATCTAATGGTAAAATTTGTTTTTACTAAATTTAGAGTTAATGTTGAATAAGATTTGAGGATTGAAAAGATATTTTTATCTTACACAAAATATCTATAGTATCATACAACTATTTAAACAAATAAAAAAAAAAAAAGATTTATAAACAATTTTTGAGATTTTTCAAGGCTATTAAACTTATTACTTAATAAACTTGTATTAAATTTTTAGTTTATGTTATCAAGAACACAAAATTGTATAAGGAAAAAACTTGCAAAATATGAGTCGTTTTCAAAGTTCAATATTAATCCTAAGAGGGTCATATTTCAAGTTTCTAGTACCCACTATTAGTTTTGGAGTTATAACTAAATTACATAAGTCGATACCGTGTGAAAATCTAATTTATGGCAAATTTCACCACTTTTACTTGAATTTGAAAAAAAATTTTGGGGATGGGTGTACAAATATTGTACTTGCACCTCTTGCCAAAAATGTTTGGCTACGCCTATGGTGATGCATAATAATGTGTGGTTTGCACTTGTGGGAGTTGACAGTGACCTCGAGTAAAAGGTCACCATAAAAATACTAATTTAAAAAAAAAATTAAATAAAAATATGAGAGCTTCAAAATACATTAAGATGAAGTTACGTATGCGTAGGATTTGCAAAATTATCGGTATTTCTGGATCGCAAAAATCAATTGTGTTTTGAAGGTAAACGTTTTATAATAATAGAACGAGGCCGTTTCAGATGGTGTACCATCATTTTACTGAATAATATAAAAATGAATCGTTTTTATACTTTACACTTTGAAAACACTAATTTATTTTGTTTTTGATGTATTAAAGTTTTAAACAAAAAAAGTTGTTCGTATGTAAAAAAAAAAAATATGTGTTTCACGAAGGTTTTTAATATGATCGTTAAATTTTTGTTGTTATTGTTATTTTTTTTTCCAATTACCAAAATAAAAAAAATAAATAAATAAATACTGATTTTTAGATTATTGAATTTAATGTATTTCTCATGTATTACACTTTATACATTTTTCTAATAAAATTGTATATTTTTATAACACGAATTGGAAATTAATACAAGTTAATTAGTAAACTTGTATTTAACGTTAATATGCCTAACAGCCTTAGAAAAAATCTTAAAGATCGTTAAACAATCATTTTCTATGTTCGTTTAAATGGTTTTACGATACTTTAATTATTTTTTATGTATAATGACGGCCTTTTTGTCAATTCTCAGATATTATTCAATATTTAATTTTTAATTCGGGAAAAAAATGTTCCACTAAAACATTCCCCTTATATGCATCATTTTACCCGTAAATAATTCTTGTTGTGATATGCAGTAACTATAGCTTACAAAATTCAAATCGTTTTTCAAAAAAAAAATAAAAATCTATATATGTCATTAATTATTAGATATAATGCACACCCTGCGCACACCCCGTGGCCACCACGCCTATGACTGTCACTTCAATCGGGGGAAAAGGGTACCGCCGAGTGCTGCAAGTATATACTGCAAATAGTAATCTCCTAGTGCAGAGGTTCCCAACCATTTTATCACTGAGTACCACTTAGACGTTTTTATGATCGATTCGCGTACCACTTTAATAATTCTAAGACTAAATTAGGAGAATCAATTTTTTTTTAACATACATTTACATTCTGAGTGGAGCGAAAAAACTAGTGTTTTTATAATCTTGTTAATCTATTTTTATTTTTGTTGTTATTATTTTTTCTTACAGAAATACTTTTCCAAAAGTTTCAACCAAAATTTAAATCAACATTCTCTTCTAGATGGTACTTTTAACGGGTTATTTTTCAGTAGGTTTTCTACAATTCAGTAAAAACTAACCATAATTTCACAAAACGCCTTTAAAACTTTATTTTTTTATGCAAACTTCATGAAAAATGATGTATAGATTCACAATAAAATAAGAAATATTTGGGCGAAAGAAAAGATTTAATATATGAAAATAAATGTTTGTATTTTTTTTTTTTTTTTTTATTATCCTCAGTTTATAGTGAGATATATAGCTAGCAAAGTGATAAATAAAAAAATTTGTGATGACAGTACCTAAACTTTATAATTTTCAAGTAACATTTTCTTGTATAAAATAAAAAGCTCCGCTAAATCTTATTTTATTGTAGAAATTATTTTTAGTTTCTTTAAAATAGATTAACACACCTAACAAATTTCACTAGAGATGTTAAGAATAACCTGTATGGTGTCAAATTATGTCAGACGTTTAATACCGTATTCCTTAACAAAATTGATTTCGATATTACCCAACCCAGCTTCTTTTAAGACTCAAAATCGAAGTTTTTACAGTTATATGTGCTACTATAGATCGGATAGATCACGTGCTGCCCGGGGATTTTGGGGATGAGCGATTTTGATTAAACGAAAATGAGTTTCACCCATGGTACGAAGTATATACCGACTTTTGATTATTAATTAATTAACATTATTTATTGTTTGGTATTCGTACAATTAAAGAAAAATCTAATCAAACAATTTCCTCGCGTACCACGGGTTGGGAACCTCTGTCCTAGTCGCCGCGTTGATACTCCTCCACTCGTCGTCGTGGCGCGTTTTCGTTCTCATTTCGGCCGACAATAATATTCTCTCGCCGTGCGATTGACGGTTAATATACTACGCACTACTAACACATCGGTATAGTAATAATAATAATAATAATAATAATATCAAAGCGTACCTTTGTAGGGGTAATTCAATGTATCACGTCCAATGCGCATGCGTACATATGTGTGAGCACGTGTGAGTGTGTGCGCGAGCCTGACATATTATACATTATGCGCATATATTATACATTTTCAATGTTTAATACCGCATGTCACTTTTATCGTCGGCCTGGTAAGTATATATATGTATATTCCCGTTAAAATTATTCATCGCGTCGTTTTTCATTTTTATTACACTCTGTTTCACTTTGACCGATTGTCTTTGCGCTCGTCTTTGATATTATAAAATATACACAACGACGACGACGACGACGACGACGCTCGTGTTTCATTTATCACCACCAGTTTCAAAAAATAAATATATTATTATTATTATTATTTTGAGCATATATCAATAATATGTAGTCGTGTTTCATATAATATTAACGTAGTTTTTCAAAAACAACCTTCGTATTTTTTCGGTAAACGTACACCCCCCCCCCCACGCACCTAGATTCACAATCAGTACAACCCTAGAACATTATTTTCATCATAATTTAAAAGTTTTTGTGCCATGTAGTCTGGTTGGTTAAAAACATATTATTGCTGATGATTATACTGAAATAAAATATATAAAAAAAAAATCTTTTAAAAGATACATCGCCCCAGCTGGTCCGGTACGCCGTTGTAGCCATAGATAATAAATATATTAGTACTATGGTTGTATTCTAATCTATGGCCGTGGTTGTAGTAGTGTATTTAGGGATTGGGGTACTTTTCCCGAAATTTCATGGAAGGGAAAAAAAATGAAAAAATATAACCCAATCTAGCCAACTTCAAATTAGTTCAAATTTTCAATTCAGAATTTTGTATTCCTAAATGCACCGCCTTGAAATACAAGTATGACTGGCTTATCATAAAATAACCTTATCATATAGTTTATCTGTGATGTGGACAATTAATTTAATGGACAATCCTGATGAGGTAGTTAAAGTAACATGTTATCATTGCGTAGGTCAGTTCACCGGGTGTTTGGTGGACTCCGCTCCGCTCCGCAAATCAAAAATATCCCTCGGTTTTTTGTGCAACGTGGGGAAATTTCGGCTTGATAATCGCCCCACAGGCCAAGGGAAGTACTATATACCGCCGACAAAATTAATTATGTATTCAATAATTCCCTTTTTTTGTATTTTATTGTTGCGTTTAATATATTATTAAATAAATGTATTGAATACAAATCTATGTTGGTACCATTCGAATAATTCGTAAAGAATTTTGGATTATATGTTGGTACAGTTGGTCGATATCGCTGGTATTTTTTTCTCCATGAAATTTCGGGAAAAGTACTTGATGCCGGTAATTCACGTGCGCTCTCTCTCGGTTCGACCCGACTTGCTGGAAGCGAGTATGCACACGACAGCTTTGTCACCAACATTACTAGTATTGGTCTTAAAGTTCTCTTAACGGTGCGTCTATCTCATGAGCTTTAAGTCCACACGTGAATAGCAGTATTCTGTTCGCGTATCAATGCGGTCACTAGATCAAGGTGTTAAAACGGGTCAGTTTACGTCGTTACGAGGTCCAGGCAGTTCCGCCATCTTTCATAACAGTTCGTAACTTTCCATTTTTTCCTTAATATAAACGTGCTTAGTTTTTAAGTTTGGAAATTATATTATGCTTAGTTTTAGTATTTTTTTTTTTTTTTAATATCCAGTGCCTGCACGCACAGTAATATTGTTTGTTTCAAAATATTATTTTTTACTTGTTCGCAAACAAGTTATTTAATTCATTATAATAATTTTATGTCTATTGTACCCCTTTATCCACCTCTAATCAACATAGCACGAGCCGGTGTTGGCGCAAAAACTTATTACATGGAATTTTTACGTGTAAGACATCAATCATCTAAGCGATTGCCTTTTCGTGTTATAATTGTAATTTAAAATCTCAATTTAGGAGAAGCGTCATGAAAAGGTATGAAATAGATTCACAACCCTTAACAATAATGAGTAGATAATGCCAAGAACTTATGTTCATTCAACTGATGTATAATTAATTAAAATTATTTTAAAAAATAAAACACAATTAATTACATATTATTTTAAACTTATTGTTTAAAGTAAAATGTAAATGGAAAAAATATATTCATAAAAATAAAATAAAACTAAAATCAAAACTTCTTTAGTCTCTCTTGTACAACTTTGTAGGTAAAAAGTGTTATATATTCGTAAGTTTATAACGAATATGTTTAAAATGTTCGGAAATCATTGAAAATCACTGGAAATCTCTGGAAATCAGCAATCTAGTGCACTATATATATATATATATATATGCACTTATTAAAATGGTTTACCCTCAAACAATTAATTTTAATTGTTATTGTAAAGGAATGTACAGAAGGTGTAAAAACGTTTTAGAGGTTTTTCTTTTTAATTAATTTCAGTTAAATTTGTCTAGTCTAGCCAGATATTATAGTCAAAATTTAGCGTAATAGATATCCCATAATATAAAACGATAAAAATTTAAAATCTAAACCAAAACCATTTAAACGTATGGTTATTTAATTTTAATGTGTGATTTTTCCTCATAATTTTTACTAATAAACGATTTCACTCTTATCACTGATCACATATTTAATTATATATAAGTAGTAGTGTTCATTATCATATGACAGCATATTATATTTTAGAGAACGCTACTCGATTTTATTTATTTTATTTGTAAAATTATTAAACTGAATAAATACGTATGTATTGATTAAAAGAGATGAAAGGACAGAGATATTTTTCTCAATACCTTAAAATATAATATTAAAGAGTGGCTTTTTATAAAAAAAAAAAACTTTATCATCGAATACGGGATGCGTTTGGGTATAGAATGAAAATGTCACTCGTAAAGAAAACCAAGTATAAAAAACAGTGATTTGTATTTATTTAATTTTTTTTTTTTTTTTGCAGATAATCAAACAACATCTACCTCCTAAGTTAATAAGTTTCTTAAAGTATTGTTATCTGGTAACTTAAATATATTTGCGATAATTTTTATTTATAATGTCTGGAAAAATCACCAAGAAATGGATCCCTTTTGATTACTTTCCTGATAATATTTAATGTAAGCCATTCATTTTTCTTTTACATTATTTTCGTAACTCTCAAAACGAATAATTATTTAAGAGCAAATTTAAAATTTTGAAAATTACTATATTTAGTAGTTTAGTACTCAAATACACTGTACTTTTTTATTCTACAAAAATGATTTTAGTGTTTTATCGTAAAAAATTACGATAACCGTTTATTAGCACTCAAGTAAATAGTTTGTAATAACAAACTATAACCTCAAATGACAATTTTAGGTTTTGAATTATCTGCTTATAAAATAGACCATTGCGTATTTTTCCAAATGCAAAAATTAAAAAGTGGCTGGTTTCACCTAGGACAAGCTAAGTACAGACAAATTGAAAAATTGTGACTTAAGACTGAATACGAAAAAAATGATTTTGAAATTTACACATTATAATATTATTAATTATACATAATACGTTTTATAACAATAACTTTAAAAGTTCGACAAATAATAATTTAACACGTTTACATTTTTCAAAACAAATCTTCACGATGAAATACTTAAAAACTATGAGATTCAAATTTCGTCACTATAATAACAATGATAATATATTATATATTTTATAACAATAACTTAAAAGCTCAATATAATTATAACTAGGTGTGTTTTTAATAAAATAAATTTGATTTTTATTTTTGTAAAATTTATTTCCGCTTATGGGATACTAAAACAATGATTTTTTTTTTTTTTGCGCTTTCGGGATGTTTATTTTTGCACTTTTGGGTCGCGTTTGGGTTACATTTTGCGCTTATCAGTTGCAGCCATATCGTGTATATCAGGGGTCAAAAACCGGACATACTTCGCACGACGGGTGTTCTCCATACGATGGGTGGGATTCTCTTGGTGGGTGTATTAAATTTTAAAGAAAAGATAAATCATTTCTTCATTAAAATGATTCTGAACAAAGGAAGTTAATAATATAAGAAAAAAAAAAAAATGATCGAAAAATCTCCAAAAATTTTCTTGCGCCAAAATCTTTTTTATAGGATTTTCTATCTATTTTTAAATTTTCATAAAATTCTGATCAAAAAATGATGGTTTTCGAGTCGTTTTTGTCAAATTTTGGGTA
>JAIPRM010007259.1:0-17421 GCA_025469315.1 Stegophylla sp. TES_Ste_2020 | reverse complement strand
ACAAGTATTTCTATACGAAAAAGTGTTAACAGAAAAAAAAAAAAATAAACATCATTGTAAAAACACTAGCTTCTTCACTTTGTTCAGAATCTAAAAAATAATTAATATCAGCTTCACACCATGTATATTCTTCACTCCTAGGTTGAAACTTGGTGGGCGCGTTAAATTTTACAAAAACGATAAATTATTTCTCAAATAAAACAATTCTAAGTAGAGCTTAGTAGTTAGTTTAAATAAGATAATTTTACTTAAAAATGATATTAATAAAAGAGCAATCTATTTAATTATCTAGCTTATTATTCATCATTCCTATAGTTAATTGCTCAAGGTGATTTTATTTAAACTAAAAATATAAATATACACTAATAAAAAAAAAAAATTAAAAGTGTATTATGTCTTCAAATTTTCCATCACAAAAACTAAAAACAGACAAAAAACAGAAAATAGGTAAAAAAAGAAAAAGAAATTTTTATTGCATAAATTCTTCATATTTTTAACTATACTTAAATTTTTATGAAGTTTGGATGAAAAAAGTCTTTAACTCAACTTTGATAAATTTTGGGTAGTTTCTTTTTAAATTTTTAGAAAATGTAATAAGAATTTTGGAAACTGACCTTTAAAGTATTATTTATAATCAAAGTATGATTCAAAAAGTTGATGGTTGAAACTTTTGAATAAACTTTTTGAATAAGATTTACTATAAAAGTTGAAAAAAATAATTAATAATAAACATTATTGTAAAAATACTGTACCATCACTTCACTCAGAATCACAAATTATAGTATTTCTAAGCATAATATAAAACAACCAAATTTGCAAAGTAAAACATAATGTAAAGTAGACTTTGATGAAATTATTGTGGTTATTTGATGCTCAGGAACTAATTATAAAAACCATAGTAACAGAAACAGTTTCAAAATTTGTTACCCTTTTTAAACAAAACGTAGAATTAGGTTACTTTTTTACTATCTATAAATCAAGGATATCTTATAATTATTTATCCCTATTATAATAATTTGTGATGCACTTACCTGGTTACTATCAGATACTTTAGCGTCATCTTTTTTAACAACATTTTGTACTTGACTTTGAAATTGACTTTGAACTTTCATTTTTTCTAATTCATCAGCACTCTAAAAAATTAAAACAATTATAAGCACAGTCACATAACTTTTTATTTATTTTTTAACATAATTGACCAGAGTTATTCTTTCTCTTATAATTATCATATAGATATACCATATAATAATAATAATAATATTCTATTATTTTATTACTTTTCATTCTACTTCTACATCTTTTCATAACAATTTAGGATTCAGAGAGGTAATTAAGAAGCTTATGAATTGACAAAGATGTTTCATTTATTTTTTAACATTTTTTCTCATATTGGAAACACTTCTTTGTATAGAAACACTTGTCCTAAAGTCTCGATTAGTAACTTTATAAATCCCGAATCACACCCAGATGGTAGCTTAGAAAGGTCATGTTTTAAATTTCTCAACACTTTTATTAAAATCTTGGAAAATCTAACAAAAAATAGACAAAAAAGGTGAAAACAATGGACAGTAGAAAAATAAAACTAATAGGTCACCTCATCAGACACAATGATTTTATAACAAATATATTTGAAGGATTATAAAAAGATGAACCTAATCAAAAATATCTACTTTATCCAAAATTTAGTACGAAATTAAAATATTTTTTATTCAAGAAAAAACAAATTTGATTAATCGCAAGTATTTTTTGATTGCTCTTCTCCTAAAAAAAAAAAGAATTAAGCACTAGTGAAAACTGAAGAATACAATAGGACATTAAAAATTACGCTGCATTTTTGGAGAACATTGCCAATTTTCAAAATTCTTAGTTAAAATTTCACATCCATTAAAATGTGTTATAAACTCTTTAGTTAATGTACCACAATTATTGTACCTTTAAATAGATTAAAGAAATAAAAATTAATCTTTACTATAGTAACCCAGTTTATTATTTTATAATGATGGTGCCTTTTTTTACTGGACTCAAGATTCTAAAAAAATACGCAAAATACTTTTATAGAAAATTTTAAAAATGTGTTATATTGACACATTTTTTTAAATTAACAATATGTAATATGTATTTAAATTTGAAAATTCTCATAATCTAATATAAAATATGACAGGAATAAATTACATATAAAAATAAGTTTCAAACTGACTAACATAATTATTCATTAATTTCACTGAATTATGTAAAATTAATATAAAATAAATGATATTTTATAAGAGTAAAACAGTAATTTACTTTTTAATTGTCAATTGATACCATAATAATTGAATTTAATGCAAGTAAAAAATTTATATATTACCGGTAGTGATTGTGGTACATCATTTAAGGAAACTTCTTCTCCTGAATCAGGATTAATTATTTTAATGGCACAATTTTTTCTCCGTTGAGGTTGTCTTGATTCAGGTATTTGCATTGAAGTAGTAGATGGTTGCTGTGGTACTTGCAAAGGTTGTGAATTAGTTGTCATTTCCATTGGTTGTGATTGCATAATGAGTGATGGTCCATGGGAATTTTGAGCATTACTCATATTAGCGACGGGAGGATTTTGTGGACCCTGAGGTAAATTTGTCATTTGTAATGGTCTAGGTGCCGTTGAATAAAACATACCTAAAACAAAAGTAACAAGTAAACCAATAAATTATTAAGAAATAATATTTATCTTATTAAAATTGAACAAAACAAATAATTACAAAATGTAAAGTCATTATAATATTGGATATTGTCAATTATAACCAATACAAAATGTAAACTGAGAATTTAAAAGAAATTGAACTTGTTTCATATATAATGAGTTTAGCAAAACAGCTGGATAATGCTTATTAAAGGAATGTTACGACACTAATAAACATGAATATATTTATAATTTATTAATAAATAAAAAAGTTAGAATTTAATATTTTATATATAAAATATAGAACTCAATCTGTTATTCCAATTTTCAAAGTATTATTTTAAATTTGAAAATTTTAAGAGATTTTTCAAACTATTAGTTCAGTAAGCAAAATGCGAAGAACAAAAGAAACGTAGATTTTCAAATGGTTAAATTAAAAATAATATAATAGTAATAATAACATAATGAAATAGTCCACAATAAAATAAAAAACTACTCATAATAAACATGGCCTAAACACCAAAATATTAAATATGAAGTTATTGTATACTATAATTTAGCAAATTTAAATAAGAATATTTAAAATTTAGATTCTGAACGAAGTGAAAAAGCTAGTGTTTATACAATGATGTTTATAATTTTTTTTCTGTAAACACTTTTGTATAGATATATTTGTTCAAAAGTCTCCATCAACAACTTTTTGAAACCGAATTTACCTCTAGTTAGTATCTTGGAGAGGTCATTTTTTGAATTGCTGAATTCTTCAATTTTTTTTTTTAAGAAACTACCCAAAATTTGACAAAAAATACTCAGAAACCATCATTTTTTGATCCAAACTTTATGACAATTTAAACATAAACAGACAATACTATAAAAAACATTTTGGCGCAAGAAAATTTTAAAAATGTGACAAAAATTTTTTTTCTCTTTTTTTATTAGATAAAGTAAAGTAAAGTATAGACAAGAAAACTGGACATACTTTACACCAAAAATTTTCTTTGCTCTTCGGGTCAGATACTCTTGGTGAGTGTGTTGAAAATGACAACTACTATTGTTCTTTATATTATTAACTTCTTTTGTTCAGAATTGTCTTATTGAAGAAATGATTTATCATTTCTTTAAAATTATAAATACCCTTCAAGAGTATCTGACCCGAGGAGTGAAGTATGTCTGGCTTTTTTATATGAAATGGCAAAAAAAACTTTCTTAATGAATATGAAAAAATACAAATAATATTAGTAAAATTAGGTCATAACTGCTATATAAAGGTTAATAATATACAATTCTAACAGTTAGATATAAAATGGAAAGGTTGGTACAAGCAAAATTATATTTACTGATTGGTGAGAATTATATATTCCTACCAATATGATGACCCAAATTTGAAGATTATTATTAAATATAAAAAAAAAAGTTTAGAGATAAAGTAATATATTCTATAATTTAATGTAGTAGCGACGCAGAATTTTGCCACAGGAGGGACTAATATTTAAAAAATTTATTTCTAGTGCCATTTGATTTAAACTCAGTATTTTAAGGTATGTAAATGAATTCTGCGGTAAAAAAAAAAACATTTTTACTCCTATCAAACACCCCAATGAATGAGTTTCTAATTAGATAATATACTATGGCCTTGAACTAAAAGTCACTGCAGTTGTGTGACATAAAACTAAAAGTTTGAAATATTTTTAAATTTTTACATTTAATGAAGGTTAATTTCTTTATAAAATATTATTTTGTTAAATCTGATGAATACTATAGAATAGGTGGCAAAACAAATTGTCCGTTTGTTTAATTTTAGGATCACTATTCTGGATTTATCACTAAATTAATAAAAATAATTTTACTTATATAGTTTCTTTGTAAAAATTCAGGAAAATTTCGAAAGTACCATCTTAAAAATACAGTTTAAATGACAATATATGGTCTATAGAAGAGTTAATTTTAGAGACTTTATTAACTATACTAAACTATAAAAAAATGTATTCAGAGAAGAATAAAAAGAATACACTAAATGTAACTTAATTGAACTTTTATCTTTCATAAGAAATAAAATATAATAGGGTTTATGAGGGCTTCAGCCTCTTAGACCCCCTCTGGGTACATCACTGATTCTATGAGCATAAAAAGACCTGCTTCAATTAGATACAGTGGTCACTGCTTATAGTGATTTTAATTAATTAATTCAGTGATTAAAATAATAGGTCGCTTAAAGTGATAATAAAATATCAGAAAGTGAACAAACAACAGTTTATGAATTTTACATTCATTTCATTTAAATTTTTTAATTTAATAAATATTTTAAAGATTTTTTTAATTAAAATTTTTTGATAAATTTACTACGCTTTTGAAAAAGTATCAAGAAATTTGAAAAATGACTACTTTAAGGTACCATCTGTGTGTAATTCGAGTTCTATAGAGTAACTGATTACAATTTTTGGACAAATATATTATATATAATTTCTATATAAAAAAGGGTCTACAGAAAGAGAAAAAAAATTAACACCATTGTAAATCATAAGCTTCTTTGTTCTGCTCACAATCTAAAAAAAATAAACATTATTGTAAAACATCAGCTGCTTAACTTTGTTCAGAATCTAAAAAAAAAAAAAAACTGACAGATTGAAAATTAATTAATATTTCCATTCTTAATAAATAAAATCATCACTATTAATATAGATTATAGTGTACTTCACATATACATTCTTGTTGATGTAACATTATTTATAATAATCAATAAAATTGTTTTAACTACCTGTCTGATTGGCAGCATAATTTTGTATATATGGCTGCATAATTAAAGCTTGTGAAGGCTAAAATAATAAAAAATATACATACATTAAATACACATCTACATATGTATTATACATAGATAAATTATATATTGTATATATCAAATATAGATACAAGTTTATTCCATAGTATCAGGGTCCACTCAATATAATAATATTAATGAAGTTAAAGTTTCTATATAAGAAACCAACAGTAATGGAAACATGCAGAACTTAGATTTGTAACAAATACTTTTTTTTTTATTAGTATACAATGCAAAATTAATAATATTCAATGTTAATTTTAAATTCAAAAAAATATGGCAATGGCTGTAATAAATAAAAATAAATCCAATCAGAATTTAACTCTAGGTCAGCAACCTTTACACAGGAAAGCCATTTTTTAAAAATAAAAAGTGTGTACTTCGCTTATCAGGTGGGTTAATCATGACAAGTGTATTGAATTTTAAAGAAACAATAAATTATTTCTTCAATAAAATAATTTTGAAGAGAGTTTCAACTATTACACAATAATATTTATCAGTTTTGAAGAATTTAACTTAAATGTTGAACTATAAATTATTTTGTTTTGTTACATACAACATTTACTAAAAATGAAAATTGATTTTCATACACCTTATGAATACTCCTCAAATAATTTCAAAATACAATGAAATATAAGCATCACAATAAAATAAAACGAAACAGCTATAATTCATTGTAAATCAACATTTAAGCACAATAACATAATTTTTACTCATATTTATTGTAGCGCATCTAACTAGTCATGGTAAAAAAAAAAAAATGCAAAATATTCAGTTTATCCAGTTTGATTTGAACCCGGTATCGTCGCATGGATGGGCTATCACCATTCCATTGCACAACACTAATATTGTTGAACGTTGGGTTGAAATAGTAAATATTTAGTATAATAATATGAAATACTGGATTTTTAAAAAATAATAAAATAATTAGAAAACTATTGATGCACGTGGATTTTAATTCACACCATTGTATTCAGCGTCTAAAAATACTTCAGATGCAATAAAATATAATCAACCTTCAGCAACAATGTGTTTATAATTTATAGATATCTCCTAATATCTGTATTTTTTCCGATTCAATCAAACCCTTGTAAAATGTTTAGTTATTTGTCCGTAAGAAAATTTATTACACCAAAATATTCGCAATAAAATTCTCTATCTGGGTACCAAGTTTCAAAACAATCAGTCGAACTAATTTTCTTATATGTACATTAAAGTGTGTAATTTTAGGTAAAACTAACGAATTTCTTCGAAATTCTAACTTCAAACAGGTATAAAAAATTTAACTAATGATTTTTGAGATTTTTTCAGGTCAGTTAGACATATATGTCAATGAGATCATATTAAATTTTCAAGTCTTAATATCAAAAATTTTATCACACAAAAACTAACAAAAAATGAGAATTTCCGAAATTTTCAAAATGCTGTACTTAACTCTTATTATATATCACTTATTCAAGAACCAGGACCTTAATACACAGGTCATGTAATATCAGCAAACAAATGTTTTTTACAACTGAAAAATACTACTATTCATTTTATCGAAATAAATAATATAAGTACTTTAGAAGTTGTTTTATTAAAAAAAAAATATAATTTATTAATTAAATTAAGTTTATTTAGATTAGGTTAGAACTTTTATAGTTCTACTTGTAACCCGTCATACTCGTAGACGTATATATATTGAAGGTAACAATATAAGAAAAAATTCTAATCAAAGTAAAAATGGTGTAGTATTATTCATTTTTTTTATTTTTTAAATATGTCTACCCACCTAAATTATCCACACTACGCCACTGATATATTACAAAAGTAAATAATTGTATATTATTATTTTATAGACTTCTATAGTTATAACAAAATAATGTATATTATTGATAGTAGTAAATAAGTACCTGTTGTGGACTATATGGAAAATATGGAGTACTACTTCCTGGATAGCTAGGCAAATATAACTAAAACATAATTTCATCATTAATTCTTATAGTTGCATTAACACAAGTATTTATAAATGATAAGTTATGTTATTCTAATACATTATTAGTAATACCAATGCATGTGTATCATAACATTATATAAACATATATTATAATGTTATGACTTACATGCATTAATAAAATCTATACAAAAAATGTCCAACACCAAGACAAATTAAAATATATTATAAAACACACTGAAGAGATAGTGCCATGTTCAATTAATGTTAGTATTAACTATAATTTAACTAAATATTTAGATTAATAAAGCACATATTAAGTAAAATCTTTTTTTATCGTTAATAGCTTTAAAGCTAAGTGATTATGTTAAATAGTTAAATATTTCACACATTGATAAAAAAGGTTAATATCTTGAGATTTGAGATCATAATCATTACAGCTATAAGTAATACGTATTTCATTCTTACGTTTAAACATAAAACAGAAAATTTACCTTTGGTTTGGACCATTATTTTGGTCTTTAAGTTCAGATTGTAGTTAATTGTGATTTGTGACTAATAACAAAATGTATGACTAATAATAATAATTTATTAGTTTTTAAATGTTTAACTTAAAAGTGGTAAAGTTACTTAGCAACAATTAAGAAGATAACATATTTTACTAAATAATTAAATCTATTTAATAAAAAACATTTTGTAATGAAATCTAATCTAAATATAAGAATACTTATAACTCAAATTTAAAATAATACTATATTTATAATTAAATTATAAGAATTATTTAAAAGCTTGTTCCTAATAAGTGCAATAAAAGACAAAAATTAACTGAATCAATAAGGAGAATAATCAATAATACTAACAATTTTACTCAAATAAAGAAGAAAAACATTAAATTATTATGTTTTCTATCAAACTCAGTAATTTGTCTCGAAAATTACCTGATATTGGAAGGAGGGTCCTCTTGGTAAATTACGTGGTGCATTTGGTCTTATATGGTGGGGTAGCTGAGCACAAAAAGCAAGCATTAAAACATTACAAAAATTAGTTAGAAAATAGTTAGAACGTAATATACAATAACACAAAATATTATTTGTATAAAACTTTTGCATTAAATGCAAGAAGCTTTAGTTATTGTAAATTCTTACTAGCATTGAGATTATTTAATTAATAAAAATATAAAAATGGTAAACTTTTTTGCATATAAATTTTGCACACAATTCCACTTATAATTCATATCAATAAATACCCAAAAACACTAAATAGCAATATGTATATACTTTTTATATTTTAATTGATTAACATTTATTTAATCTCATTACTATTGATTATTTATTCAGACAATTATTAGTCCAATGACTATCCATTTCTAAAGATATAAAAAATTATAAGCTTATTGTTATTTTGTTTAATTTAATATTAAAATGTACAATTTAAATGTTGGAAATACAATAAAATATTATTAAATAACAGAGCAAAGAACTAAATTATTGTCTGAATCATAAACAATAATACAGGAAAATGATTATCTAATTATAAGGCTAACACCACAAAAAGCTATTTAGCAAAACACCAATGTTAGATAGGGATATCCCACATTCACATTCTCAAGTTCCCAAATATGTTAATTGAAAAATTAATATGAAAATAATTTCCAGTTACTTACACTCATTTCAAAAGAAAATAAGTATAGAGATATAATCTTTTACAACATCAATCATATTACAATTTTATTAAATTAAATTAAAATTTTGAAAATTCATGGTTTTTCAAGAGTTATATGCAACCTTCTAAAAATATTTTTGAATTAATAACTTGATTAAATAACTTCTCTAAAATTGCTTGATATTTAAGAATGTATTCAGGAGAATGAAAGTGGCTACATACTTATTAAGTGGTTCAATTTGTATACATATAAATAATAAATTTATATTAGAAAAATGTCTAATGTAAATAATTTCTATAAAATTCATTATTTACAGCCACTTTGTGTAATTGACATTTTTTGGATTTCTAAGAGGAATGATAAACTTGAGAATGTCTCAAGAAATCAAATTTGCTAGTCAACTAAAATTGAAAAAAAAAATTGGAAAATTAGCTCCTCTATGGTATTATATATATTTTTATCAATAAATTTAAATTATTCAAATGTATTTAGTTAATTAAAAAAAGGTGTTGCTGTTGCATTTTAGTGCATTTGCTTGTAAGATTTAGGTGTTTACATTTCTCCTATTTTAAAATAATCTTCACCAGAAACTTATTTAATTTTTAAAATAAATACAAGAGCCAGGAATTTTTAACAAAATATGAAAACATAAATTTAGATCTTATGAATATACTTACAGTTTGCTGCCTTTGAGAAATATATGGTACTGATGGGAGTTGCCCTAAAATAATTTTTAATTAGAAATAAAATACTATGTCAAGTTATAAAAATATTTAATTGTCTTACCATGGGCCATACCGGTCATATGATTATTTTTCATTTCATTATGTGCATTTGGATTTACATAACGTCTTGGAGCAGCATTATGTCCAAGTAAGAATGCAGGGGGATTTGTGGCTTGAACAGCCGAATGAGGAAATTGATTAGGGTCTGAAAAATCAATTATAAAAGGATTAATTGCATTCTAAATTTAAAACTTCTCTATAAATTTAATTACAAATAAAAATTCAAATAAAAATTCAAAATAAATTTCCAAAATACAAATCAAATTACATAAATAGGTATACATAGTAGGTAAATTCATAGATACATATATCTAATAAATATTTTCCAAAAGTAAAATATCAAAAAAAATAAATAAATAAATAAACCAAATACTTTATATTCATATATTTTGAACTTTATAAAATATAATTTAATAAATACATTTTATTTTGTTAAAATAAATTTAGGTAGTCCTACCATTCATGATATATATAAATACAAACTAATGGAAACATTTACAATTGGTTAATATAAAATAGAGATTTATCATTAAACTAATTAAATAATTATAATTATAATCAAATAATTTTTAACTATTAAATCTGTGTTTTATTAAGCTGAACAAACGTGGCTGCCAGGCTGGCATAACCACAACTACTTTGAACAACTCTCTACACATGAAGCAACAGCTGTCCCCCTACCACTTCTCCCAAACAGGGCTTCTTAAACCACAATACAAAACTTGAAATTATGGAGTATACAATGATTATAATTATTTACAATGTTTATAGAATCAGTAAACACATTTAATTAAGTAAACAATTTGAATATAATTACTTATTATAATAGTTAAATGAAAAATATGAAATATTTATTTTATATCTAAATAATAAAATATTAAAAATAATATATAATATAGATGTAATGAAACATATTATTCAATATATTAGTTTGTGAACAGTAGGACATTTTTTTAAAACCCAAAGTTATGTTCATTAAATGAAATTTTGATTGCTAATTATTGTAGTATATGTTAAAACATTTGTAGTCTTATTTAGTTCTGAAGATGGTAATCTCATATTGGAGATAATGTGCATTTTAAACTAGAATAACTTTTACTAGTCTCACAGAGTGGTCAAAATTCGACTAGAAAACAATATTATTTCAAATTTGTGTGTGTGTGTGATGACACTTCTACTATCAAATATCTTTCCAAGAAAAACACAAAATTATCAAAATCCGTTTATACAATCTTGACAAACAAGGATTGAAAATATCTTTTAGCTAATTTATATGTAGATGTATATTCGGTGAGTTTTAATGACAAATAAATTAAAACAATTCAAGTAGTAAGAACTTTTGAATTTTGAATCAGTACCACACTGGTATATTAAAATACATCTCGTAAAGTAAGTTTTACTTTTATAAGGTTTCTAGAGTACCATACAAATATGGTTCAACCCAAAAATATTTTTTTGGTGGAAGGGGGTATGTGAGTCAGTTTTAAGTGTGTGATGACAATTCTAATATTTTTCACGGAAAAAAATCATTGGATTAATATAAGGATTAAAAATTGTAGAACATCACCAAATGCTTGTAATTATACATAACACTTATACTTAACATAAACTAAATTTGGATACATTTTTAAATTATAAAGGGGATATAAACTGGTTTTATCCACAATTATTGTTTTTATAATTTGAGGTGTTGTGGAACTCCTGAGAAATGTCCTTTTGATTAAAATTACAAAAAACAAGATATTTAAAAAATTCTATATGTATTAAAAGTGATAAACATATTTTTTTGGACTAAAATTATTGTTAACGAGTGAAAATTTATAGTTTCTAGAACTATTAGTTAATGAGCTATTACATTACTAAACTCCAATTAATACAAATCTATAGTATTATTTTATTGTTTTACTCAACTGTTCAATGGGTTTTCTTTAAACTTAGCAAAGCTATTAAGAAATTTGAAAAATGCAAAAAAAATTCTATTTAACACTCATTGGCGTGATTAGAATAAAAATTGGGGAGGGGGCGCTAAGATGTTTATTTGTTTGATTTTACAAAGTATTACCTTAATGGGTTTTTACTGTTTTAAGTAGAGAATTTTTTCGCATTTTTCAAAATAGCTTTGCTATGCTTAAAGAAAAAATATTGAAAAACTGAGTAAAACAACAAAATAATACTATAGATTTTCATGGAATGTATTTTAGTAATGTAATAGCCTATTAACTAATAGTTCTATAAACTTGAAATTGTTACTCATTAACAAGACATTAACCTTATGCAACATTTAAAAAAATTGGGGAGTTAAACCTCTCAATCCCCTCTACTTTCATTTATGTAGAAAGGTATTATACACATACTGATGCAATCACTTTTTCGAATGTTCACAGAAAAAAATAAATAAACACCATTCTAAAACCACTAATTTCTTCGCTCCACTTAGAATCTAACAAATATGATAAAAAAAAAAATTGTGATGGCAGATAACCAAAAAGAGTACATTCATAAATGTATGTTATTGTTCATTCCTTTTGTCATTAAAAATCAAAATCAAAATCATTAATAGGTATTGTATTTTATTGCATATTATTACTATTTTTATTTTTAATCAAAACAAAATCACACCTAACACATTTTTACGTTAAGAAAAAGAAGGTTCCTAAATATCACCTGGATCTATGACTGAAATAAATATTTTAAAACAAAAAATAATAAAAAACCCATTGTAAAACAAAGGTATTAATACAAAAATAAAACTTGGCCTATTAATATAAGCTACAATATTAGATATATATACATACCTAATATTAGTTTAATTTTATTAAAATAAGAAAAAAATCTTTTTGAACGAACTGTAAAAATCTCTGCGACCCTATTATGGGTCACAATACGAGGTTGGGAACCGCTGATCTAGAGAAAAATCGGAATTTATAAAGTTGATGGTTGAAATTTTTGGACAAGTAATTATAAACGAAAACGTGTAAACATTAAAAAAAAAAAGAAAAAGTAGGTACTTGGCACCTTGGGATTTCTTTGCTCCTTAAGTGGGATACTCAAGTGAATGTATTAAAGAAACGATAAATCATTTTTCAATAAGAAGATTCTGAGAAAAGCTTTAGTTTATTCAAAACATGTTGACTTTATTATAATAATGTTTGTTATACCAAATAAAAAATATTTACATTGATGCAGACAAATTTATATTGCACTATTCACCGAGAAAGGCAAAAAAAATGAGTTGGAGAACATTTCCAAGATTTTTTTCTCGCATTTTCATAATTTACTTGCGCCAAAATATATCTCATATTATTGTCTACCTATAATTAAATTTTCATAAAGTTTGGATAAAAAAGATTGTTTCCGAGTCGTTTTTGTCAATTTTGGATAGTTTTTCTAAAACTTGCATGCAATTACTGAAATTTCTGTAAAATTGAAAATTACTTTTTGACATAACTTCTAAAATATTGCAGCTAGACTTGAAATTTTCACCAACCACTAAAAATAACTACAAAAACATTACATAAAAATTTCAAAAAAATTTGATCAATTTTAAATTAAGTATAAATTTTTAAAAATTTCTCATTTATTGTTAGTTTTTATGTAATAAAATATTTGATTTTTGATATTAAGACTTGAAAATTTAATATGATCTCACAGACATATATGTCTAATTGATCTGAAAAAATCCAAAAATCGTTAGTCAATTTTTTTTTTATACCCGTTTGAAGTTAGAATTTCGACGAAATTCCTTAGTTTTTCCTAAAATTACACACTTTAACGTACATATAAAAAAATTGGCTGAACCAACTGTTTTGAAATTTGGTGCCTAGATAGAAAATTTCATTGCGAATATTTCGGCGTAATAAAATTTCTTACGGACGAATAATTAAACATTTTACAAGGGATTGATTGAAAAAAATTGAAGAAATTAGGACAAAGGCAGCATCTATCATTTTATGGCACCTACCAATAAACATTTGTTGGTCATGGTCATGTGCTGCCTCAATCCATATGCACCATAATCGTATCCTGGGATTCCCAACATAATTATATACAATTATGTAAACTTTATATTACTATTATATAAACTATGCTGATAATTTTACAAAGTGATTCGTGTTTCATATTTATTAATAGAAATTTTCATTATTCAGTGTTCATAATGGTTATTTAAAACCGTAGTGGCCATGTACATTGTATATAGTTCGCACGTTTTTACTTCGATGAACGACACACATTATTGGATGGGTATAGTACTTCCCCCAGCTGATAAGAATGGTCTTATCACACCTCGAATTTTCGTCAACACCAAGAGCAAATTTATTAAAAAAGCAGTAAAGGGAATTTTGTTCCTAAAGAAAGGCATACCCTGTTCCTAAAGTATGGCTGGCTTATCATAAAATAACCTTATCATATAGTTTATCTGTGATATGGACAATTAATTTAATGAACAATCCTGATGAGGTAGTTAAAGTAACATATTATCATGGCGTAGGTCAGTCAAACACGGGGTGTTTGGTCGACTCGCTACACTCGTCAACGCCTCCGCTTCACTCCGCAAATCAAAAATATATCTTGGCTTGTTGTGCAACGTGGGGACATTACGGCTTGATAATCGCCTCCCCCCTCCGTAATAATTTGATAGTCTGTGCAGCGGTTTTTTGAATCTTATTGTTGCAACTTTTGGTTTTCAATATTGGTATCACTACAATTCGATTTTTAAAATTTTCTTATCAGCCAGGGGAAGTACTATATACCCACAGATATATATAATATGTATATTATATATATCTGTGTATATACCGCTAACACATTATCCATTTTGTCTCGTTATCAGTATTCGATCAACACAGACTTTTTTTTTCCTTTTGTAGTTTTGTAATCATTTCAAGGTTGATAATTTTTTCCTTTTTGCCATCATGTGTATTTTTCGACGATGAATAGGATGGTGTGAATGAATATCAATAGTTTCCTAATTATTTTATTCTATTTTGAAAATTCAATATTTTCAATTATATTAAATACCTATTATTTCGATTGCAGCAAAGTCGTCGTGGCCTAACGGTTTAATGTTGCGACTAAATTGCGACGGTTCCGAGTTCGATTCTTACCTATTATCTAAAATTTTTGCACTTTTTTTTTCATTATGTTTATATTTTATTGTAATTTGAAATTATTTATAGGAGTATTCATTAGGTGTATGTGAAGATATAAAAATCAATTTTCGTTTTTTTTTTCTTATATCATTAACTTCCTTCGTTCAGAATCGTTTTATTGAAGAAATGATTTATCGTTTCTTTAAAATTCAATACACCCGTCAAGAGAATCCCACCCGTCGTCGTGCAAAGAACACCCATCATGCGATGTTCGTTTTTTTTTTTAAATTTTACTTTTCATTGTTTATTGAATAAAATAGATTAAAGTAAATCATAGATAGATAAAATGAATAGAATAATAAATAAGAAAAAGCAAAAAATAAATAAAAAAAAGCAAGGCATACTTCGCACGGCGGGTGGGATTCTTCGACGGGTGTATTGAATTTTAAATAAATGATTAATCATTTCTTCAATAAAACGATACTAAACGAGGGAAGTTAATAATATAAAGAAGGAAGTAAATAATATAAATATAAAATAGCAGGTTATTAATACTGTTATTACTGATACTGTTATTTAATAGTGTAAACATATACATATACTTTAAATAATAGTACAAAATAGTATATAATACTATATATAATAGTGTATACCAGTGGTTCTCAATCTTTTTAGGAACACGACCCAAATTTTTCTTCAGAAACCTATCGCGACCCACATAGTTTTACATTTTTAGGATTAAAAGGTAGTTCTTAAAAATCAAAATTAGATTAATACTTTAATAATTTATTAATTAATCGGTATATAATGAACATAATTAATTCACAAATGTATGCAAATGAGCTATTTCATTATTTTTACAGTTAAGTTTAGTTAAAAACGTGTATTTTTAAGAATTTATATAATTAAATAAATTTCTCGCGACCCCCCAAAATTTAACTCGAGACCCACCAGTGGGTCGTGACCCACACTTTGAGAAACGCTGGTGTATACATATTATACAAATGCAGTCCGTGTAATATGTAACAACTGATAAGGCGTAGTGGCTATAAGAAATGTATTTGGGCGGCAGTCCAAAGGCCACACCATAATTACGGATTGTATCATATTAAATTTAGCGTCGAAAAATACATACGATAAGATAAGCGAATAACAAATACCTACTGTACTTTCGAGTTTTTTTCAGTCTTACCCTTGTAAAACGTTTAATTCTTTGTCCGTAAGAAATTTTATTGCACCAAAATATTCGCAATGAAATTATCTATCTAGACACCACATTTCAAAACAATCGGTCGACCCAATTTTCTTATATGTACGTAAAAGTGCGTAATTTTAGGTCAAACTAACGACTTAAATCGAAATTCTAACTTCAAACAGTTATAAAAAAAAAAGTTGACTAACGATTTTTGAGATTTTTTCAGATCAATTACACACATATGTCAGTGAGATCATATTAAAATTTCAAGTCTTAATATCAAAAATCAAAAATTTTATTGCATAAAAACTAACAAAAAGTGAGATATTTCCGAAATTTTCAAAATGCCATACTTAACTCAAAATTGATCAAATCTTTTTAAAATTTTTATGTAATGTTTTCGTAGTTTTTTTTAGTGGTTGGTGAAAATTTCAAGTCCTTGCTGCATTATTTTAGAAGTAATGTCAAAAAGTAATTTTTAATTTTACGGAAATTGCGGTAATCGCATATTTTGCCGTCTTTCGAAATTTTTTTTTCAGTTTTTTCGCATTATTAAAAAAAAATATTGAGAAATTTGAAAAATAACCTCTCAAAAGTACCATCTGGATCCGATTTTGGATCTATAAAGTTACTAATCGAAACTTTTGGACCAATATTCCTATAAGAAAGAGTGTTTACAGAGGAAGAAAAAAAAAAATAAATAAAAAAAATAAACATCATTGTAAAAACATAAGCTTCTTCACTTCGTTCAGAATCTAAAAGTATAGACAAGAAAAGCCGGACAGAATTCGTACCACGGGTCTGATACTCTTGGCAGGTGTGTTGAAAATCATAATAACACATACATATTTACTTACATACTTCGCTCTGAATATTATTATTGAAGAAATTACTTAGTTTCTTTAAAATTCAATTCACCCACCAAGAGTATCTGATCCGAGAAAGCGAAAAATACCCATGATGCGAAATATGTCCGGTTTTCTTGTCTATACTTATTTTTCAATCGATAGTTCTTTTTATACTGATTATGATATGCAAAAAAATTTTAGATTCTGAACGAAGTGAAGAAGCTAGTGTTTATACAATGATGTTTATTTTTTCTTTTCTTTTTCTTTTTTTTTCTGTGTACAACTTTTTGTATGGAAATACTTGTCCAAAAGTTTCGATCAGTAACTTTTTGAAACCGGATTTTCCTCTAGATTGTACTCTAAAGAGGTTTTTTGAATTTCTCAATTCTTCGTTTTTTTTTTTTTGGAAAAAACTATCCAAAATTTGATA
>JAIPRM010007258.1:0-17421 GCA_025469315.1 Stegophylla sp. TES_Ste_2020 | reverse complement strand
ATTCGGATCAAAAAAAGATGGTTTCCGAGTCGTTTTTGTCAAATTTTGGGTAGTTTTTTCCAAAAAAAAAAAAATTGAAGAATTGAGAAATTCAAAAAATGACCTCTTTAAAGTACAATCCAGAGGCGAATCGGGTTTCAAAAAGTTATTGATCGAAACTTTTGGACAAGTATTTCTATACGAAAAGTTGTACACAAAAAAAAAAAAATAAAATAAAATAAACATCATTGTAAAAACACTCGCTTCTTCACTTCGTTCAGAATCTAAAAAGTAAACATCATTGTATATATATTATCTCATCTTATACATATCTTATCAATACTTTTTGGACATTGCTAGTGGCCGCTTTTGATCAAATAATCTTATATTCTGATATTTGTGTTATCTTATAGACGGATTGCAGTGATTTAAATCACATATCCAAAATTTTGCTTCTAGATCAAAGAGGGGAAAGCTATGGCTATAGCTTTGAATATCCTTAAAGACTACTTACATGGAACAAAAGGGATGAAATTATGCAATAGAATATTAGGTTATTTCCCAGAATGTGTTTCGAAAACATTTAACCTCCGTTTCCAACTTTTTTATAACAAAATTTCATTTTTTTCCATATTGTTTTTGAGATAAAAAAATTATTAAAGTTGTAAAAACGAAATGAAATGCAATTTCGAACAAAAAATATAGGATATAGTTAAAACCAAACGATTAGATTCTGTTGTTGGTCAACGTAAAAAAAAACAAAAATAAACCTTTCATTGAATACTTACAGAGTAAATCTGTATAGATCACTACGGTTTCCAGAAATTAACTACAATATATTTCACATAAGTTTACCCGGAATATCATTAATCTACATCCACCCCTTGTCGAAATCACGTCGAGCATATCGTTTAATGTTGCTTTCGTCTCTGTATCGCAGTCGTTCGTGTACACGTCCGCAGCGATTTGTGTGAGAAGCACATACACTCCTTCATCACCCCGACCCGCCCGTTATACAAAATATGTGATCGTTTAGAATTTCAAATCGTCGTTCGCGTGTACCTATCGATAAATTGACAAATTTTACAACGAAATATTGCTATGCTTATAAACGATATAATTATAGTCAATTTCGAACGTAAGATAGGTAAACCGTTTCGAAACGCACGAATCGCGGATGTGTATTATCGTGTAATTTTTCACCACATTTCAATGTTCGATTTCATCTCGATTCATTATGCATTCTGCGACCGTACAGTACCATGGTAACTCTAGTAGTTCTATTGCAACTGTGTACATACTAACCTCCACTTGAAACATTCGAATGTTAAAAATATTGATTTCTGCCAAAGCTATATGTTATTATTACCATCATCGTGTTTTTCCTGTTTAATAGCACTCGAATAGTTTTGAAAAATAACCGAATTTCCCCGAGTGGACCGTATAAAAATAAATTATTTCTCTTTTATTCGTCCGATTTGTTATTTCTTAGAAAATGACAAAAAGCAACGTAAAAATAAAATACGAAAATCCATTCGACTCAAAACATTTTGCATTAATTTATTTTTATTTTTCATAACTTCTAACAAGCCATTAGAAAACCCACTAGTGCTAGATACTGCTATATTATACACGGTTGTAAAACCAGGATTTTATTACTGCGAAGAAAAATAAAATAAAATAATAATGTCGAGGCAGTAAAAATATTGTTTCAAATTGTTTTGAATGTTATTTAATCGAGTCTAACTAAAAAAAAAAGTCCATCTAACCCACAGCAAATGGGATTTAATTAAACAAAACATTTTCACGTTATTCCTAAAACATTAGTTCACACTGTATTATTTGCTTTGTTCGTCACATCCCTTTTGAGAATATCACGCGTGCTCGCGATTGCATAACATAAACAACTTCATCTAAAATTATTATAAACAATACTACTAAGAACAAAGCCTTGTAAATATGTAATAATGTAAATGCATTAATTGATACGCACTAGTTTTTCTCAAACATATTTCCCTCGGATTTTCTTTGGAAAATGTCGATATAATTTGATACAACAATTGCACCTGATATAAATTACTCGACTATTTTTTATTTGAACTACCTATGAATAAAAACTGAAATTTTAAAAATGCGCAGTGAATTATGTTATTTATATAATTATATCACGTTGTTTTTTATACATTTTTATCGTGGTTATTGATTTGTTATTTTTATGATGTGTGAGTTACCAATAATTACAATACGTTTTTATATAAAAAAATTAATTGCTATTATTGTCATGATATTCAAAAAAAAAATTATTGTTAAGTAAATATTTTTTAAATGTATATATATATAAATTAATGACCAGTTGGCCCTGGATACATGATTTTCTTGGTACCTAGTACAGTAGTACCCATTACCCGATCCTAAGTAAAGACTATGCGTCTATGCGACATGAAAGTGAAAAAAATTTTTTTGGATTTTTCTCTATAATGTAATCTTTTTACTGTTTAATACGTAAAGTTCCAAAGATAGTAATTTTACGCTATTTAGTTATTTTTATTAACAGCTCGGAATGAAATGGCTATAATAATTAGTTATTTTTTCAAAAGTCAATTTATCAATATATAAATGTCTTTTGCACGTGAAAAGGCGCAAGGTGGTTTTCGAATGAGTAAAAGATTCCAAATCACTGAAAATCGAAAAATTTTAATTCGCACCAATAAGCGTCAGCCTACTAGGAAACAATCGCCGTCATGAAGGATTACGACGACCGCATGACATTCACCGTCGCGGCGGCGGTGTTGTCGCGGTTAGCACGAATTCGTGAATCCACATTTTCACGCCGCCACCAATAATCCGTCGTATCGTATTTGCTCGTCGAAGTGTGTAAGTCTCACGCGAATTCGGCGGCGAGTATCGCGTTTCGCGCGGTGTCGTCTCGTAAGCCTCCACCGCCTCACCCCCTCAAACCCTCCAACCACGTTATTCGCGTGCCAGCGTTTAGGAAAAGCCACAGGTTCGCGGATTCATAATAATCGAATTAAAACGCGTTTAAAACGCCTTCGCGGTTTAACGCTCTTGATAATTAACCGCTACCCCGTCAACCCTGGAAGTATATCACGTAACACACTGTTATAACGTGTATAGGACGTCGCGCGTGTCGGTCGTCGAACAAGCGTCGAATTTCACTCGTGCTAAAACTTTACGCCGCTTAATGGTCGTTCGCGCACCCCTTCCCACCACCCCAATATTAATTGCATTTACTTTCCAAAGTCCGCGCCGGGCCTCGAATCTGGTTAAAAGCAAATCAATAACGGCCGTTTCTTAACGGTAGACGTCTTATGCCTACGTACGCGCGTCTCAGTGCATAATAGCCGCGAACTCGAAGTTTATGCAGCGGACTTTACGTACCTATAGTTGTTGTTATATCGAAAAGTTATAAATTAAATTTGATCGGTATTGTTCGGATTATCCAGCCGTCGCGTCGGTGGTGAATAATTCTTGTAATTACACACATGGCGAGTGCATTCGAGCGGTGTCTGTGTGGCGGAGGTGTGTGTGTGTCTGTTTGTATGTGTGCAGTTGCAAAACTTCTTAACGATTAATTAAAATTTATAATTAATATTACAGCCTTAGCGCGCACGTACGGACAAATCTGCGACGATTTAAAGATCTGAGAATCACTGGTTCGCCCCTAAGTATCGTGGATGAGGGATATATCCTTCTTCCCCCCTAATAATCTTTTTTGACCAGAAAATATAAAGTAAACATGAAACTAATTATTATAATTATTGAAATAAATGGAAGTCGTCATGCAAACTACTCTATATAATGTTATACACGCATAGGTCCATTTAATTATATTGTTAACAATTATTATTCAAGAAATGTAAACATGGTATGTATACTTGAAGAAAAGCACCTTTAGACCCACTGTTGTTTGTTAACTAGATGATTACTTAGCGGAGTTGACACTGTACAGTTTTTAATCCAACTATACTACATTGTTAAATATACAGTAGTGGCTATGAGTGACAGATCCGTAGCTATTAAAAATAAATAATCATCTAGTAAGTACCCATCTATTATTAAAAAAAAAAAAATGTTATAAAATGAACAATTCATTTTAAGGTTAATATACTTATGGTAGTTTGAAATTCACTGCATAGACCTGCAATTATTATACATTTTTTACTTCTGTAGAAAATACTTTTTTAAATCCTAATCATTATAGGCACATAATAAGCGAAGAAATTCATTTGTATGTATTTTTCATTTTATGGAAGAAGAGAAAAATAATATAAAAAGCCGAACTGGGAGACTTACTTTGCTGTTCATTTTACTGTATTACATCCCTTTCCATTAAAAATACCTGCGCACGATACTCTCTAGAAAAAAAAATATAAATATATAAATAATTTGCACGACGTTTCTAAAGGTTTTTTTTAAGTATTATTATATAATATTTAATACTACGTACCTCAAGTACAATAATAGTAATTTGAAAATTGTGGCATGCAGTATAATATTATAAATGCGGGGCACCTAAATAATACGCAGACGCTCGTACGTATATACGCAGTACGGTATACCATCGTTATGGGGTTTTTCGCTTTTTTCGTTTAAGGATAGATGTTATGGCTTGGATAGACTGGTCTACGAGAATCCAAAATATATTATAATGATGACTAGGGCTAGGAACTTATAGCTCTAAAAAAAACTTAAAATATGCATGCATTTATGTTCTAAAAATGTACTAAATATGCTATAAAATTTACGAAATATGCTCTAAAAATATGCAAAAATGATAAAATTATCTCTTATAAAACATTAATTTTATTGTAAAAACTCAAAATATTTAAAAATTGTATTATGTAATATATTTTAATATGTATTATTAAATCTTCTTCTATTATTTATGATTTTTTTTTTAACCTTTATTCTTTTTAAACTTACATTTAAACAAATAAAAATTGTCAAATAATATTCAATCTCTTCAGTTATAATACCAAGGAAACTCAAATTAAATATTGAAAAATAGGTGAAATATGCACTTAAAATTCAAATATAACCGAAATATGCACTTATATCGAAAAAATAGTTAAATATGCAAAATATGCAAATTAAAGAGAACTATACTCCTGGTGAACAACTCCTGGTGTTATGAAACACATTTCTATATTACTTAGTTATGTTTTGAATGATTTTTGAAAAACATTCTAACTTCTATAAGTCCCTAGCCCCAAAGATGACTATGGTTTGACATTTTATAATTTATTATAAGAACGGTACATGTTAGAATAACAAATTATTTTTTCTTTGAGATTAGCGACGTTTGAGAAAAATAAAAATTTCCAACATCAATATTAATTTATCGACTTAATTCTGATACACTGATCTGTATAAGTTATGCGAAACAGAGTCTCACGGTCAAAAATCACTAAACCATTTAGGTTTAGTAAATTAGCTATTTTCCAATACGCCTATATAATACAGTATAAACGAGTTCGAGTTTGGTTAAATCTGTTCAGACATCACATAATAATATACATTACGAGTACATGGACATAATAAATGTTTACGTGATGTATATTGTGCTTGAACATTATATTTCGTTATTAATATTTAATGTTGCATGATATCCTAACCATGCAGTCATGAATTATTTTCCGAATCTCATCAATATCCGCGTGTCTTTTCCAGCCTTCGGTTCGATATACGTTCTTCGCGAGCACCCCTCACCCCTTTTGACTTTCTGTTGTTTACATTATTTACTCGCACGTCCGTTCCACCTTCGACGTTTACGCCTGTAACTGATCCTTCGATTGTTAGCATTTTGTATTGTGCGTCTTGTAACGGTGCGTAGTACCTCTACAAAAGACTACAGTACGTCACGACGATATTATGACAGTCTTGAACAGGACTGCGAACGTAATATATTATTTAATAATATACTATGACTAAAAGTCTAATACGTATCGTAACAGTGGCATATTTGAGGAGAGGGCGATGGGTGGACCGCCCCCTCCTTGGGGTTTTTTTCATCGAGATGTAATATTATTATACATTTATAATTATAAACGTTCGTCTACCGAGGGCCATTTTTAAAAGAAGATGATTTTGGAGCAATTTTGCTGTAACTATTTATACTTTGATACTTGTAACTAATATGAGTGAATAATACTTAATTTGAGATTTTATTTTGAGTGAAATTAAGAAACACTTGTTAAAATTTATTCAATTTGTCATTGACAACAATGATTTTTTTTAGTAACACGATTTAAACAAATTATTATACATTATTTTTTATGAAATACATGTTTCATTCATACATTTATAATATGTTCTATCAAATTATTTTATTTTTGTCATAATTACGAATTTTTACACAAAAACGAGTTATATACCTATATCATCAATTTTATGAATGTAACATGGTTTATTTAATAAGCTCGAGGAGACTGAATGTAACAAAGCAAGATTATTGTTGAAAATTTGGATGGCAATGAAAACAAGCTTTATATATTATAAGAATGATGAAAAAATATTTTAGGCTAAGAATAATTTACAATTCGCCCCCCCTCTCCTTGATGGAGCTTCAACTACAATACTGTATCGTAATCGAATGTATTGACGGTAAACGCAGCAATGTAGATATAAAATAATAACAACCTTTATGCTTTATTTCCAGGACGTTTTTTTTTAGTGCCTTTTTGGTATGTTTGGTATGTTTGGTTTTCTGTTCACATTTTTCGCACCTGGCCTGTGAAGTGTTTGGACGGTCACGGCGGCGGAGCGGTGAATAATGCGGAGAATAATATTATATAACAGTGAAAATGAATGACTGAACTCGTTGTGGACTCCGTGGAAAATCGTTATGTGCGTAATGTACCGAAATTCAAAAAATATGTTAATTATAATTAAAAATTAGGCCGGTTACAAGTTAAATAATTATAGTCATATTAATGCGATGAAATTCAATACGCGTTTAAATTAAAGCAAATCGAACTCTCGGTTTATACGAACTTTGAAATCACATCACTTATAATACGAATATTTTTGTTCTACGTTAAATATCTTATTCTTAGAAAATATTTTGATTTTATCAATATTTAGTTGCCTCGATAAATCTGAACAATATGAATAATGTAGATTCTGAGAGGAGTAAAAAAGTTAGTCGTATTAAAATGATGAAATTGCTTTGATGGAAATCTTTTTTTTTTTTTAATAATTGTCCAAAAGTTTCACACAGTAACATTTAAGATCATAAATCGTACCCAGGTAGTACATTAGATAATTCATTTTTCGAAATTTTCAATAATGTTTTGAAAAACGAGGAAGACCTATTGAAAAATGAAGTAAAAACAGCCACATAATATGTCGCAAACCAGATTTTCATAAAATCAATTTTATTTATCTCACTAGAATTTATTGATTGACGACTACGTATAGACGTGGTGAATGGTGATTGTGAGCAAATGAAGAGTAACATCTAGTTACTAGATAATAGTTAATACGTTATAATTAAAAAAATATTTGGTGGATAGGATTATGAAATAATAAGAATCGACCAAACTGCAGTTTATAGACACTTTAAATATATTATGGTTTTTGAACAATTTTCAGAGTCGAGCATTCCTTTGAAGAATACATTGAACTGATATAGGTAATAATTATAATTGTAACGATTGTATGACGGTGTTAGTGTTATTTATTAGAATTGAATACTTAATTAAAATCATTTTATTGCCAATTAAGAGATTCAGTTGGAATGAAAATGAATCGAATAGACGTTATCTTTCCACCTGAATTGACGCGCGTACTCAATTTTCTACTTTTGAACTCAATTAGCATTTACAAAAAGATCAATCGTCATAATATAGGAAACTTATAATAAAAAAATTTCCAAGTCGCTTAATCGTACCCATTTTAGGTGTCAAAGATCAGTTAAAAATATCTATATACTTACATTTATTGTTACTGTAAGTACAGTGAATATATTACATTTAAATGCACACATCACGTACGTACACATTGACCGAGATTTTAATTAAAATAAATTAGTATACGGATTAATACAATTGTATTTGTCGCACGTTTTTAATTTTAAATCCGACGAAGAAATCTGAGAGCCATCGACTTGAAACGGTGGGAAAACTATAGTATAATGTTTTGTCAGAAGAAAACATAGATACACGCATATTCGAAATAATTGGGGACAAAATTAAATACTTTTTTGTTCTATTCGTTTCAACTGTGTACGGTTGAAACGTGTATGTAAACGTGTACAAGCCAATGCACTAAATACGATCTTGGACATTTTGTCGCAGCCGTTTGAACATAGGGTTTTTAGGACATAAAAAAAAAATAAAAATAAATACTATTTGCCGTACCCTATACTACTTATATCGTATATTATAAAAAAAAAAAGATGTTATAGAGTATATAGGTTATAAAGTTTGTTAATATAACGAAAAAAAAATGTATTTTTTACTCGACCAGTTTTATTATTCATTATTAACCGAGAAAAGTAAAAAAAAAAAAACGTTCATGAGAAAAAAAGTCTGGATTAAAAAAAAAAGATAGTTTCCGTGTCTTTTTTGCCAAATGTTTTTCCCAAATTGAGAAAACTATTGAAAATTTCGAAAAATGTCCACTTAAAAGTACCATCTAGAGACAAATTGGGATTCGAAAAGATGCTGGTCGAAACTTTTGTACAAGATTTCTACACAAAAACGTGTACACTTAGAAAAAATAATAATAAGAAATAAACATCATTGAAAAAAAAAAAAAAAACATTAGCTTCTTTGCTTCACTCAGTATTTAAAATATAATTAACACGAAAAATTAAAAAAAAATGTGCATATTATGCACATTTTAAATCATTACATTTTATAATATAAGAATGTATAAATATTATGTAATAACGTACCACAGAGTAAATTTTCACATTCCATACTAATGATATGTTTTTTAATCATCCTTTGTGCAGGCTATAGGTGTCTTGATACCGGGATAGAAAAACTAGAAGAAGATTTGTCGGAATGCTTATAAGCTTTGCTCGACTGGTTTAAGGATAATTATGTTCGGAGAATATAATTATCCTTATATGAATAGAAACGCTAGACGTTGACGTGCCGCATTATTTTCATCTGATATTTGGAACTTACATAATTGAGTTTAGAATGATAAAGATTAGATGCCGAATCATGGCGAAGCAGCTAATGTGGAAGATGATATTATACTGAGATAGGAGTTTAACATTAACGATTGTATTCTTTTATTAGCAGTATGCAAAAAGTATATGTTGAGTGAGAAATATTTTCAGTCAGTTTGAAAGCAGGTAAAAGTCCTAGCAAGAAATTAAAAAAAAAAAAACACGGAAATTGATCAAAGAATATTCAAAATAGTCCAAAACTATGAATGTACAACAACTGCGTATAGTATCGTTTTGATGTCCAAAATATTAATTCTATTCATTAATAATTATAATTATAATTTTTGTATTTATATATTTTGTCGGTAATTTATTAATAATTATTAATCGGTAGGTAGGTACATGTTTGGATTATGATATTATATCGTGGTAATTTCCTTTTTTTTTCTACTTCCGAATTTACGAGAGACAAAATGCCTTTTTTCGGATTGCTGGAAATTCGCTCTAGTCGTGGAGTCATCGTATATATTGTAGCAAGTCGGCCGAAAGAGGGAGTGAATGACGGTGGCGGGCGGTAGTAAATTCGTGGGGGAATATGGCCGGAACGGCGGATAATAGGATAGATAGGTCATCGTGGGGTTCTCGACATTACACACACATGCATATAAAACTATAATGTACGCGTACACGGAGAATATACTATTTACCGGGGTTCCCGAGTGGACTGGAAATATAACGTCTTGGCACCGGGCCACCCGCACTCGGCAAAGCCGCCGCCGGACCGATGCACGGCAGACGACACTATCCACTTTCTCCGGATTGTTATATATTATAACGCACATATGCCAACAGTGTATTTGTATATGTGTGTGTGTGTGTGTGTGTAATGCATAGTCTATGCCGAGTGTGTGTGTGTGTGTGTGCGGTTTTTTTTTTTACACGGTGTGTTTATTTATATGTGTGTGTGTGTGTGTGTGTGTGTTAGCGGCTTCGCTGGAGGGACGTAATAAACGAGGGGTCGGCCGCCAAAGACGCATCGTGCGCGCGATAAAAAAAAAAGACGGTTTAGAAAGTGTCATTGATCAAAAGCGAATATTCTTCTTCCGATATTCAGCACGTCGTTTTCGTTTTGTTTCTTTTTTTTTTTTCCACAACATCTTCTTCTCTCTTCGACACAATAATACGCCATATATCACATACAACAACAGGTACCTCTTTAATATGTATATGTATTACTATAATACGGATAATAATATAATATTATAATACCAATATTATAACCGGATCGGAATCGCGCACGTACTCGCCAATGACGAGGCTCACGTTCGCCGCCACCGATGCTTACTACACACTCACACACCGCTATATTATTATGTCTGCTACAGAACAATGGTCGAAGCGTGGGTATATTATAACGGCCCGCTGAGGGGTTTCACCTTTAGCTTTTCTACTGGCATTAACCTCGGCCGCCGGTGGCTGAAGCCGGCGGAGGTGGCGGCGGCGACCGCGACCGATTAACATAAAAACCGTGTAAAATATTATGTGTATAATAATATTAATACACCGCACCGGGTAGTGTGTAATATTCGTGGCGATGTGACGGTGTAAAATATAGTCGTGACGAGGAGGTGAACTCGAAAATTGCCATCTGAATATAATGAATGCGAAGGTGGATTAAGTGCCTAACCGTCGTACATATTGCTACTTGCCCCGACCGCTGTCTATCGTCGATTATTGCCAACGACCACTCAGGCCGGGATCTTCGATTGTACGTCCACTGAAATTCGTAGTTTTACTGGTAAATCGCAGTGACTTTGATATTACGTAATAGTAATAAAACCAGTATTGTAGTCGACTGAACGAATTTTTTTAAGAATAGTAATTTATTATTTATTAATTATTGCAGCACTGCATTGGCGTCGGGCACTGGAGCGAGATTTTTGAGGATAATGGACTCCTCATATCTGTTCTGTGGTATCACCATAGAGATTAGAGACAGATCGATTGAATGAGAGTCATTGTCAAAGAAAACCAATCATAATTAATAAACAGTGACTTTAGTACTTATGTGATTTGTAAGAATGCTGATGAGTAAATAGTGAGTCGACCCAATAGACGGTAAAAGTCGGTGGACGTACAATTGTGTCATTGTCGCCTTTCAACTACTCATATCAATAGATATTAAATATTAAGAAAAAAAAAACTAAACTAAAATATCATAGAATATATTAAACAAACAAATATTATAAATATCATAAATATATACAAATTCATTGTACAAAAATATCATGGACATTTTTATAAGTTTATGTGAACGGAAAATACAGCAAATTTCGATTTTTTCAAACATTAACTAAAATATTTACACGAATCCAATGTATCTGTATAAAAAACATTAGGAACTACTAAAAATATACCAAATGTATTTTACAGAAATACTTATAATAAAATATGGTATGTGGAAAAAATATCCGCATCTAGGAAATTATATCATTCTTTATCTATTTTTTTTTTTTTAGTAAATATTTAAATTCTAAATATTTCTGTTTATTCATACAATTCCAGAACATCCCGTAACATTATTGTATGTTATAGAGTCTATAGTATAGACAGTATTTCAAAATTATTTAACAAATTATTTATGATAAATTATTAATTAAAATATTTTAATCATTAATTTGCGAGTTATTTACAAAAGTTGGTCTATTATTTATTTTCATTTTATTGAAAAAAATAAAATAAGAACATCGGTAATAAAATCTAAAAATTTAATTTAATTTACAGTAAAAAATACATAAAACCATACATTCAATAAATCTTAACACGGAAAAGAAAAACAGATATATTTTTCTAGATGCCGATATTTTTTTCCGCGAATAGTTTTCCTAAATTCTAAAATATGTATCTTTGAGATATTCCTCGTAAGAACTTAAAACTGAAACCTGTTTGAATTATAAGAAATTGAGCTATGCTTCACTCCGTAGCTACGTTCATTTTGCCCAGTTTGCCAGTCCGGACGGGTACAGTTGGTACAGAAGGGTATTACTACATTTAGGTTTATATTATATTCTAGTACTTACATTTATTAAGCTTGTATAACTATAAGATGTATTATAAGAGTCTTTACAACACCATCTTGTGTTGGAGTAAATACTACCCAGTGTTTGTATAGGAATTAACACTATATCTATGTGGGAGATTACATACTTTTGTAGGACTTTACCCCCAATATAATAAGTATATTATTCAATAGAATAAATTGGCTTTTAAAATGTATTCGAATACTCAAAAAAATAACTAATACTTTAATATTTTTAAAACTGGAAGGTAGTGTGAAGACCATAAGACATTAGTAGCTAAATAGAGGTAAATAGGTCTATTTCGCGTTTCGGCGGAGGTTTGTATGTGCACGTGTGTGTGTGTGTGTTTTTTGTACGCGTACGACGCATAAAACTACTCTCCTTGTCTGCAGTATTATGCAAATGCCCCTTTTCCCCTCTCGTAAGTACACCAGTCATTTATACGTACCTAATATTCACGAAACGCAGTGTTTGTGTTCATGTGTGTGTGTGTGTGTGTGTGTGTGTGTGTGTGTGTGTGTGTGTGTGTGTGTGTGCATATGACAATAAAAGACCCCTCACCGGAGATCGCCGGCCGACAAAAAAGGTCTCGAACAAGGTTAATCAATTTCGTTTTTATTACTCAGACCGATTACTTCACACACACCACAACACACACACACACACACACACACACACACACACACACACACACACACACACACCACAGTACAATAAATTTAACTTCGCGTTTTCTTTTGTTTCTGTGGTCAGCTAATTAAGATGTCTAAAATATATTATAATTCTATGAATAATTTCGTTTGGCCATCGGGTCGTACGCGCGTCGTGATCCACATCATAACGAACATTGTATAATATCCATTAAGCAATTATTTTTATTATATTGCATAATATAATACGTTGTATGAGGGCGCCTTTTCGTTGTCTGTCCACTGATTCAACTCATATACCGACCAATCGTATTATATAAAAAGTAATTTATTAGCATATTCACCCCATTTTTAGGCTGTAAAAATGGAAATATTTGGATTTTCTTATATGGAATCTTCAAATTTCTATAAAAGTCATTTTTTCCATTACTTTTTTTTCATATTACTTTAGGATGTCCTGTGGTAATACAAATTTTTCTTTAAATGTCACCCCTCCCCATATTTTAACTACGAAATTTCATTCAGTTGATTTTTCTGGAATTTTTAGATTTTGAACGAAGTGAAGAAGCTAGTGTTTTTACAATGATGTTTATCTTTTTTTTCTATGTACACTTTTTCGTATGGATCTACTTGTCTAAAAGATCGATTAGTAACTTTTTGAAACCGGATTTGCCTCTAGTTGTTACTTTAGAGAGGTTATAGTTTGAATTTCTCAATTCTTCATTTTTTTGGAAAAACTACCCAAAATTTGACAAAAAATACTAGAAAACTATAATTTTTTATCCAAACTTTATAAAAATTAAAATATAGATTTTGGCGCAAGAAAATTTTGAAAATGTGAAAAAAAAATTTTGGACATTTTTCTAACACTTTTTTTCTCATTATTTATTTTTTCGTTTTCTTTACTTATTAGATAAAAAAAAGTAAAGTAGAGTATAGGCAAGAAAGCCGGCCATACTTCGCTCTTCGGGTCAGATACTCTTGGTGAGTGTAGTGAAAATGACGACTATTATTGTTCTTTATATTATTAACTTCTTTCGTTCAGAATAGATATGATTAATAATAGAAATGATTTATCGTTTCTTTAAAATTATACATACCCTTCAAGTGTATCTGACCCGAAGAGCGAAAAATATCCGTGGTGTGAAGTATTTCCGGCTTTTTTTATCTAATAAAATCAAAATTCAAACGAATTTTTTTTTTTTTTTGTTTACGGCCTTTTAGACCACACATCCAAACATAACTGCCTCCATCCTTCACGATTTTGCGCTAGAATATGCCAATCTTCCTCCGGGTAGAAATCTGTTACATCTTTTTTGACACAATCCTCCCATCGCATTCGGGGTCTTCCTACTGGTCTTTTCTCTCTTGGATTCTCTTGTAAGACCGTCTTTGTCAAAGCATCAGGTTTCCTCCATACATGACCTTCCCATTCCAGTCTTCTTCTTTTTATCTCCTTAACTATATCTGGTCTGTTATATAAGTGATAAAAACTCCTCATTATGTCTTTTACGCCAATCATCTGTTTGCAGATCATGACATGGTCCATATATCCTTCTTAATATTTTTCTTTCAAAAACCCTCAGTTTTGACTCGTCGCTTTTCCTTACAGCTCAACATTGCGCTCCGTATAGCACTATAGATCTTAATAGATCTCACTATAGAAGGATAGTAGTCTTTTGGACACATACCTATTTTAGCTACCAACGTACGTATTATTAAGTTGTTATTATGAATCTATAATTTTATCAGTTAACACTTAATTAATTCGTAATATTGTAAAATATAAACTATTCATTCAAATTCTGATCTAAATATATCAAAATTCATAGAAAAATTACCCGAATGAAATTCCGTAGTTAAAATAGGGAATTGAATTTTGAAAAAAAGAAGTTTGGATCACCACAGAACATCGTTCAGATGACACGAAAAGAAAAGTTATGGAAAAGATAGTTTTTACAGTAAGTTAAACATTAAACAAAAAAAAATTCAAATTTTTACATTTTTATGGCCAAAAAAGTGGTTGAGCACGTTTAACGAATCTCTCTGCATATTATTTTCACCTCGCCTAATTATCTGAGGAGTGTGGCCCCGAATTCATATTGTGTACACTCCATGCAGCGACAAGTGGATCGAAACTCTTTTTCAATGCAGAATTTCACACAACGACGACGAAACGGACAGTGTGCCCCTTTTGAATGGCAACTTTACGACCGTCGGACGTTTTCCTTTCGGTTTTGTTCTCATGAACGAAACACAATCAATAAATTGAAATGGCCATTTAAACGACGAGTCGTCGGCGTGACAGTTTCTTCTCTTCCGTCCGTCACTGCTGCTGTAGGGTATAACCTAATTCGAATGGTTCCTCTTTAAACAGCACTATGTGATAATCTGGTTCTTAACGTTAGGCTCCGAACAGAATGTATTCGTCACGGTCGGTCTTTGAAGAATATCTTAACGAGGGTTGATCGTCGAGCGTTTTGTTCGCCTTTATATATCTGCCACACATTATTTACCCTCAGACTCCCGCCGCTAGGACAAACACGTTCTTTTCATACAATAAACCGATAAATTTCCATCCGGCATATCGGCGACAAAAAAAAAAGAGAGAGAGAAAAAAAAGGTCAGCTCCTATTGTACGATAACTACGCGTATCGACCTCATACGATGATTTCACACTGATGGTCACTATTGGGAGGAAGGAAGTCAAAAAAGGAAGAACGACCTGGGTCCATAAAAAAAAAAAGTCTAAGGAATAATCTGAAAAATACATATTGTACACAGATGTCAAGACGAGCAACAAATGTTATTTTTCACAAACTCAAACACTCGTGTAATTGTCAGAACTCGATGAATGGATTAAAAATGATGTGTGTTCAGCATATTATGTGTACAATATGATTCGTATATAATAAATTCCACCGTTATTTTTCCAAATGTAACATTTAAAAACATTTTGATGCTTATATAACAGGTATCCTGAACTCAGGTATTTGGGTCCTGTTAAGACTTAACTATTAGTGCACTTAACAGTTAAGTGCACTAATAATAAAATATAAATGTATTCATAAATATAAATAATTTTATAAATAAATACTGTTAAATAAAATATTATATTATGCTGTTCAATAAGCTATTATTTGAGGTGAGTATTGAAAACTACCTGAAACGTATGGGTACATTGAATGAGCACTGAGTAGGTTTGCAATTACGATTTGCCAAATAAGAACACCAACCAATTATTATGAGTAAAACGTGTAAGTGAATAAATTATTATCAACGGTTACCATCATAAAGTTGTGTACAGTTAATTTTGGATTCATTTATGTAATTTAAAATCAAGAATATATATTAAAAATAAAGAAAGATTTCAATCGTATATGTATTTGTAAAAATTGATTTGTTATTGTCAGATATTGTGCAAAAAAAAATAAATCGCATCGATTGGGTTCTAATACAAAAAATTATTATGGTTAAAAAGTATTAAAAAGTACGTATTATATTTAATGCCACTAATAATAATGTAAAGTATTCAACTAACAAAGTACTGATCGGCACAGAAGTATTTAAGGGGAACGAGCCCACCCCTTGACCAATATTTATTGTTCTATATCAAGGATTGGCAAAAAAAGTGGTCATTATTCATTAAAATCACTGTATACATTTGTTTATTTATATTTACGTCTTGTTTTAAAACGAAATTTGATTATGGATGGTTGCAGGTAATTATGTAATTTAATATCATAATGAATATCCAATCATATACTATAATTAATGTGCTTCATGTTAGAAAATGTACATTCATATAATACATTGTAAACGCAACAAAAAATATTGAATGGTTGTATGTATACTATACATACAACCATTCATATACAATATACATTGTATACCTATATACTAAAAAGCCGGTCATACTTCGCATCACAGATATTCTTCGCTCCTCGGGTCAGATACTCTTGGTGGGTGTGAAGAATTTTAAAGAAATAATAAATCATTTCTTTAATAAGGTAATTCTGAAAAAAGGAAGTTAATAATTTAGAGAATAATAATAGTCGTCATTTTGAACACACCTAACAAGAGTATCTGACCCGAAGTGCGAAGATTATCCGTGGTGTGAATTATGTCCGACTTTTTTTCCTATACTTTACTTTACTTTACTTTACTCAACTTAACTTTACTTTTTTTTTGGCTAAGTAATAAAGGAAAAGGAAAAAATAATTTATAAGAAAAAAAGCCGGACATACTTCGCACGATGGGTGGGATTCTCTTGACGGGTGTATTTAATTTTAAAGAAACGATAAATCATTTCTTTAATAATACGCTTCTGAAAAAGGGAAGTTAATAATAAAAAAAAAGTTAGAAAAATGTCCAAAATTTTTTTTCACATTTTCTAAATTTTTTTCGCCAAAATCTTTTTTATTGGATTTTCTATCTATATTTAAATTTTCATAAAATTCTGATCAAAAAATGATAGTTTTCGAGTCGTTTTTGTCAAATTTTGGGTAGTTTTTTCCAAAAAAAACATTGAAGAATTGAGAAATTCAAAAAATGACCTCTTTAAAGT